>JAVJHY011519740.1:0-12314 GCA_035593235.1 Phascolosoma agassizii | reverse complement strand
GACTCGTTTTCATGAGAACCTCCTGGTGAATGATGCCAGAACGCTCTACTTTTGGTCTGTCCTCGATATGGGGAAGCCTACACATCAACTTACACCTGATCATTGTCTGTTACATGCCTTGAGAATTTCACTCTGAGGGAATGACTAGACTTATTGAAAACCTATTTATTGGTCTCACCAAAGAAATGTTGAACTCAGGACGAAATACGAGAAGATCAGGCCAATCGACAAGCTGCATGTCTAATCTTTGTGAATAGATAAACGATGGCAGGGGCAAGGGAACAATTAAATTTTTGATATTCTTGTCGATCGAATCTTAGCTTCTTGATGATGAACTTCGGCATCCATTTTCCTAGGAAAATGGCAAGATCCATCAAATGAGGTGAGATTTTCAGAGAGACGACCGAAATGAGGCGAAAGAAAAAGGCTAGAGAAATTTATAAATAGATTTAGGAATATAGAACTTCCTTTTCGTAAATACAATGCCAAGAAGATTGCCTTCTCGCATTAGAATTTGTTTTTTCACATTTTGCGCAACAACAGACCGCGTTTTTTCTGCCTCAAGGACCAAAATAACACCATCAACGAATTCACAAATAGCCAGACTGTCCGTTGTGCCACTCGCCGGGCCTGAATCTATGAGAATAAGTGAAAATTGCTCTCTTGCTGATTTCCATATATCCATAGAATGAGAAAGTGAACGTTCAGTAAGCGAGCGTAAGAGCTTAGACGAAAGAGAAGCCAAAAAAAGGTTCGATCCATTAACCTGGGAAATCACCCCATCCAAGGCCTTCCCTTCCTTAAGAACATAGTCTAAAGGTGGCTTTGTTTCAATGGCAAAAGCTTGATTCTGACTAGGTTGATTAAAATCGGCCTCGACGAGCAGTACCGGCTTACTACTATGCTGAGCTGCGGTCAAAGCAAATTCTCGAATAAGAGTTGAAGTCCCTTCTCCCGACCGAGAGCCGATAAACTGGATCACGTTTTTAGCTGGATCTGGAAGACGCGCAGCGATGTTTTGCGCTAGCCCTAGCAACTCAGATTCTTCATAAAACCTTGAGAGTGGGAAAGGGCTAAAACTTTTTAAAAGAGAGGGCCCTGGTACAGGTACAGCTACAGGGACGTGAGTCTCCTCGGTTGTTTCTTGAATAGCCACCAACCGTTCGCCATGAGCTATTTGTAAAGCATCGAAAATTTTACTCATTGCGATATCCTACTTTCTCATACTCGGGTAACACAATATTTTGTCCTGGAAGAATAAAGTTTGGATTGACTATTTGTGGATTATTTTCCTTAACCCACTCAAGATACTCCAACCTGGGTGACCCATAGGCCTCTATTGTTATTTGACTCAGACTTTCTCCTTCCTTGACCGTTCTCCTCACTCTTGCATTTTTTTTCTCCGTTAACACTGAATCTCGCTTTACCAGAACTGCCCCGCCTTCACGAGCCCTATTTCTTAAAGCAGCCTGGACGTTATCGAAAGAGTTCGATTTTCTATCAATAATCTTTTCTCCGTTCATTGCACTCCTACCCTCTTGAACGACGCCGTTATCAGTTCTGTTAGGTTTTGATTTGGAGGAAGATTGCTTTTCTACAGAAACAACTCGCTTCTGTACGCTAGGTTCAGCCTCGCCTTGAATGAGATTGGCCCCAGCTGCTTGAACTCCTGCCACTGCTATGGACTGTTTTTGATAAGGTTCTGAACCTCTATCATTTCGAACTTCGTTAAGCCTTGCACTCGACAATGATTGAACACTACCATTTGGAGCTTGTGCCGACTCTCCGTTTCCCGACGAATTTCCAACAGTTGATTTTGTCATGATACCTGATGTATGCCCATCAGCTTGATTTTTCATTGACTGCATCTCTACCTTGCGATTTCTCGAAGATGAATCGAAAAAGAAGAAGATGCTCAGGATTAAAAAGAAGATGGCTACACCTATTGCAACTGCCCACCTAAACTTAGGCTTAGGATCAGACACCTCACGAGAATTTACGTCTCCAATAATTTCTCGCACAACACTCACAGGCACGGGTTTACATTGTCGGCCAAATCCAGTGATCAGAGCATTGTCACAAAGAACATTGATTCTCCTGGGAATTCCTTCTGCCTGTCGAGCTATAAGCGTCAAAGCGCTTTTCGTAAATAAGACGGGAGCCGTTTCATTTTTTGCAAAGAGCAAAGGAGTCCCTATCGTACAAGCTCGAGCAATACGATGCTCAATGAACACTCGACTTTCTTCCTCTGTTAGCGCACAAATCGTCGCCCACAGTGCAATCCGTTGCTGAAACTGCCTGAGGGCAGGTTGGCTCAGCAAACTGCTCAATTCCGGTTGGCCCAGCAAGATGATTTGGATAAGTTTATCCGTTGATGTTTCTAGATTAGAAAGCATACGAAGGTTTTCCAAAGTTTCCACAGGCATATTTTGTGCTTCATCAATAGCAAGCACAACCGTTCCACCTGTTTGGTACTCCGCAACTAACACTTCATGTAGCTGATTGACTAAGTCTGGAACCCCCTCGTGTTTTGGCTCAATTTCCAAACCACGAAAAATAGCAATAAGAAGATCATGAAAAGATAACACTGGGTTAAACAGGTAGACCGTTTTCTGCTTCTGGGAAACCTTCTGCTCCAGATACGCACGCAGAATCGAGGTCTTACCCACGCCCACTTCTCCAATGATCGCAATAAACCCTTTCCTTTTTTCAATACCATAAATAATTGCTCCAAGCGCTTCTTTATGACTGGGGCTCAAAAAGAGGAAACTTGGATCAGGTGTGGTATGAAAGGGCTCTCGTTTCAGACCATAATATGCAAGATACATGAGAAGATTCTTATCCCTTTTGACTAAAAGAAGCCAGTACCGGAAGACCTAAATCATCAGCAGCCTGATCAGGTCTGGTATAGCCACCTTGAAAGTATTCAAACACAAAGCCCAAACCCAGACTCATAATGACCCCCAAAATAGCCCCCATGAGCAACTTGATGTTCTTAGGTCGACCGGCTGCGACACGAGGGGTCTCTGCAGCTTGAATCACGTTGATATTGGACATTTTCATTTGGTCCATTTCTTCAGAAACTTTCGCCTCTTCAACTTTTTTGACATATAAATTGAAGTTTTCCTCGGCAGTGGCTTTGATTCTATTAAGCCCAAACAATTCCTCTTTTAACGAATCAAGGCGTTGAATCTTCCCATCTAATTTTTGGATTTGTCCAACGATGACCCCATTACTAGATTGAAGTGTCTTCAACTCTGACAATGCCGTCAGATGAGCAACTTCCAATTCTTGGAAAACTGGGTTTTTCCCAGTGGTGACACTCTTATCTCCACCCCTATTTGTTTCATTGCGAATAAACTCTTTCACCAATTCAATTTCGTTTTTAATATTCTGAACTGGAGCACTATTGACGGTATACTTAGCTCGGAGCCCATGCAACTGACGTTCCAGAGAAAACAAATCAGCCTTGGCCTTATCTATGGTGCCACCCTGCTCCGTTGTGGACAAAGGAATTTGTCGTGGAATCGATTTCATCTGATGTTCAAGAGAGGCGATCTTACCGACCAACCCCTGCAGCTGATTATTAATCGTCTTAGTATTCGTATCAAAACTAGCTCGCTGATCAAGAAGACGGCGCTGTTGATCTTCCAAAGGAGATGACAGATCATTCCTTCTCTTAAAATCATGTAATTGAATTTCGCTATCATCCAGATCTTTCTTATATTCGTCTAATTGCTCAACTAAAAAGTCGGAATTAGAATCACTAAACACTTGAAGGTGCTTTTCTTTTAATACCTCAATCAACACATTCAATGCCATGGCCGCCACTTTCGGATCCTTATGCGAAAATCCGATTTCCACAACGTTGGTCCCGCCACCTGTCGCCTCAGGCTTCAACCTTGCCAAAAAGGTTGAGGTTGCCGCTTCTATTTGCCATTCCTCTACCTCACCACCAGTGGGCCCCATTAGTTCTGGGTAGATATTGGGGACACCGATCGTGACAATAGCTCTCCTTGCCAAATCTTTGCTCTCAAGAATTTTCAGCTCTGATTCGACAGCTACGCTTTCATTAAACCGCACAATTTGATTCACATCACCAATTTCTGGTCGAAAAATATGCTCTCTTCCAAATTTCAGGATTATCGTTGCATGGGCTTCATAGAGTGTTTCCTTAGAATAGACCCATCCAGCAACACCCAATAAAACGCCAAGAAACACAATCAATATTTTTAGTTTTTGCCTGAAGAGTGCAGTGAGAATATCCCTTGGGCTTCCGAACGGATATGGCAATAGCTCTCTTTCAGAAAAATCTTCAGTTTGCATTGCCTGTCCCTACATTCGACATCCCACCCTGAGAGCCAGCTTCACCAGCAAGCACATGAGAAGTTCTGAGAAGAACGGCAATCTCAGGATTCTTGAGTTGCCCAGAGTAATTCTTGATAAGAATCGCTCGAATCTCTTCCACTGTATGCCCAACCACAGAGAGTTCACCGACGAGTTGCAATGCAATGCGTCCATCTGGTCTCACTGGAATTGATTCATTCAGTTCAGGATTAAAAAAGAACTTGATATCAAGCTGATCCCCAACTTGTATTTTATAGTCCTGCGGTGGAGTCGTTCCCACTTTCGTCAAATAACTGAGGTAATTTGCCTCATCGGATTTCAGTTGTCGTTTAAGCCCATCTAAACCAGGCCTCAAACGTCTCAATCTTTCAAGTTCGCTATCCACCTTGATGATCTGTTGTTCGATAACAGCACTTTGGGCTTCGGCCGATACCAACGCAGCTTGCGTACTAAATAATTCCATTTCCATCTCAGCATACAATGGGTTTTTCCCTCTTGTAACGCTCCCGGCTTGCTTGTCCTCTTGGTCTTTAATAAAATTAGCGATCAGTTCCATTTCCTGACGCACTGCCTTAATATGAGGGCTCTGCACAGTATACTTGCTGAGTAATTGTTGTTCTTTTAATTGGAGCCCTAGTAGGTTATTTTTGGCTGAGCCAATAATCCCTTGCTCGCTAACCGTGCTGGAAATAGGAACTTCCTTAGGTACTTTGCTAATTTCACCCTGTACCCAAGTAAGTTTTTCTTTAAAACCCATTTTCTGGTTCTCGGCTTGATTTAATGAAGCATCCAACCCTTGACGCTGCTGGAGAAGATGGTTGATTTGTGGTTCTAAGGAAACAACTCCATGCTTTTCTTGGAATTCCTCTAGGGCACGCTCTGATTCCTGCAGTCTTTCTTGATAGGCATTAAGTTGTTGTTGCATGATCAAAGAAGCTTGGTCCTTCGGTTTTTCCACCTTTTTTGCTTTCATAGCCCCGTCACTCTTGGATTTGGTCTTAGCATACACATCTGCTTGCGGGAGAAGGACTATATGTAAAGAAAAAATGAACATGAACGTGAGTGCAGCCTTTATTGTAAATCTGTAATGCCCAGACAAAACGTTGCACGGAAAATAGCAGTAATTAGAGAACATAAGAATACCCTCTGTAAAATAATATGGTACAAATATCAGAATATCGTCCGCGTATCTTTTGATCTGCAAATATATCGGTTATGTAAATTCTGCAATTTTCCACATTCGCTCTACCAAAACGACCTTGGCACAAAAACGAAATCATTTGGAAGAAGTGGAATATTTTGAGTTAAGTCTCTCCCAGTTAGGGCCGCATTAATATCAAGTTTAATGACAAATTGTTGCCCATTTTGGTCTCGCCGTATGACGATGACTTCGTCTTTTTTGGCTGTATCTGCATTAAAGCCACTGGCTAGAGCTACGGCTTGTAACACACTAAGCGAATCCCCAAGTGGGAATGTGCCAGGGCTCCCCACCTCGCCGTCAACATAGACCTTTTGTTGATCCCGTACTGATCGAACGATCACAGCTATTTCAGGATTCTTGAGTTGCCCTGCATATCGCTCAGCTAGCAATGCGGTGAGTTGTGGCGCCGTCAGATTAGCTGCTTCTACCTCGTGCACTAGCTGGAGAGAAATACGACCATCAGGACGAACAATCAAATCCTGTTCGTTGAGCTCTGGATTAAAAAAGAATTTTACGCTTAGCTTATCACCAGGCTTAATGACGTATTGTGGATCTTCAATAGTTTCATACAGCTTACTCGCTTTGCCATTGCCTTGCGAAAACTTTGGAAGGCCTGCGCTTCCTAATTCAGAAACCTTGAAAGTTTCAACTCCAGGTCCGATAGAACTGCAAGCGGAAAGACAAAAGTATAAACTGACAAAAGCTAACATTCGCATTGTGGCCGCCTTCACTTTATGACTTCAGAAAAACACGAAGTCTTGATGGAAATGTAACCCGACTTTTACTTGTCAACTGTCACTCACGTGAAAAATTCCTACTTCTATTCATGTTGGAAGCGCACTATCAATTATCTCAATATTATCAATGATACCCGACAAAAAGAGGTGATTCAAGCTTTAGTAAGATGATTCCAAAACCATCCACTCATAGTCCATAGTCAATTGAAACTAGAGAGCGGAGCCCAATGAGCAAAAGGATAGGCAGGCTGTTAGCTATGATTCCTTTTCTTGTACTCATATAGTATGAGTCATTGGTATATTTTTGCGTATCTTTAATAGTAGGAGGATTGTTCCGACTAAAATTTCTAAATCCAAGAGAAAGGACTGGTGCTCTAAATAATACAGATTGGCTACCAATTTTTGGGGCATAAGAGTCTGAATGTAGTATTGCTCAGGATCTTCCTGGTGGTCATCCAGTAATGTCGCATCATGCAAATGTCCACGAATCACTGTGATATCTGTGCACCCTGGACGTAGGGCAAGAATCCTTTTCTGCTCATCGTTATACAACCGTACGTACTTTTCAACTTCGGGTCTGGGTCCTACCAAGCTCATATCCCCCATTATCACATTCAAGAGCTGCGGAACTTCATCTAATTTTAGCATTCGTAAATAATAACCCAGTCGCGTAATACGCGGATCCTTTGATCCTCGAGTAATCTGCCCTCCTTCTGTCAATTGATGCACGCGCATTGTTCTAAACTTCCACAACAGAAACTTCTTGCCATCTTTCCCAATTCGCTCTTGGCAATAGAAAATAGGGCCAGGCTCAACTACCGCTATTGCGACCATAATCAACAGACCAAACGGAAGAAACATGAGCAGGCCACTGACACTCATGAGAATATCCGTAAACCTTTTCACTGCGGCTTAGATCTCGACAAGATTGCGCATGAGCATGAAAGGCTCCGCATATTTGAAGCCAACGCTGCTACCCCAAAACTTGGCCTGATTTTCAATGGCTTCTAAGGATCGAGGATGGGGATATGGGGGAGTTTCCGAAGAGTAGTGAGCTAACGCCCGTAACTTCTGCTCTAGCGTCGCAGAAATATCCACAAACCAATTAGGCAAGAAGCTACTACCTGGAAGGAATGGAGCCCACTCTGTAGAGGAAGGAACAGGATAGCACAGGACCTGCTTGACTATTCCTCCAGGCTTAGGTCGAGTGGCGACAAGCGTTGCTTGATGAAGAAGCTGATGATCGCGATTGATGTCGCCAAAGTGGTGAGTATAGACCACTTCACAATGGTACTTGGAAATAAGATTCTCGATCGATTTGGTGAGATCAATTTGAGAATATGTATCTAATTTTTGGTCAGGAAATCCTAGAAACTCTGGAGGTTGAACCCCAAGTTCAGCACAAGATGCAGCACATGCGACCTTCAAACTCTCTCGTTGGCCTTCGGAATAGCGTACTTGAGAAGCATCTGCGAAAATGGCTGGATAGACAACGTCGTTCTGTTGCACATGTCGAATCAGTGTTCCCCCAAGGCCTAATACCTCATCATCAGGATGTGCGCCCACAACAAGGATATTCATATTAGACTTTATACAGAGTTAGCCCGATTGCGCGCTTATAAATGATGTAGCGGCCCGTCTTGTCCACTTCAATTTGAACCCGCCTTACAAATTCCTTTGCAAACTCGTCCCGCTTATCTTGTTGCTCACTATCTTCCTGAAATAACAACGTAGCGCGATAGTATTCTTCAACAGCTTGCACTCCCCTGTCTCCCTCAAAAAAGACGCGATTGACAAAAGGAGAGACTTCAACACGCGCAAAAATTTCGTATGCTGCTGGGATCACTTCATTGTTGATTCGCCATAGTCGATCTGAGAAATTCTTCGGAAGCTCCTGTTTCGTCACATCTTGATTAAGATGGTAGAACTCCCTGGAATTATCCCAAGCAGGACCTACAATGAAACAGCGGCCTCCATTTTTCAAAAGTCGCTTATATTCCCTAAGAGAAGCCCGAACATCATCGACGTAATAAATTGAATAACAGCTTGTTATGACATTAAATGTTTCATCATTCTGGGGAAACGGGACACTTGCACTATGGTCCATCAATTCAACATTCGTCTTCTTAGACAACTTCTGCTGCGCTTTGCCCAAAAGGCCAGGAACTTGGCTGAAAATATCAGCTCCGATTACTTTGCCAGTGTCACCAACCAAATCGGAGAACACATCAACCTGCTTCCCATTTCCGCATCCGACGTCCATGACCGTTTCGCCTTTAGATATGTGAATTCTCGACTGTATCCATTCCTCCAGATTGTAGTCAGCATTCTTGTTAACTTCAGATCGAACCACATTACCTATATGAGCGGAAACTTCTTCCTGAGATGATCCTGCTCCTGATGTCATATCTCGCCTTTCGTTAATCTACGTAGACCCAAGACCGATGACTGTCCTGTTGGGAATAAATCTTAGCGATGGGGAAGCAGAGATCTGCTGAATCAAAAAAGTGCAAAGACCGCATTACGAGTGATTAAGGATTCGGTCAATAGCAGGCAAAATTTCGCTGAATTTTCCTGGTTTGTCAAAAACCGCACAGGCTCCAGCCTTCAAAGCCATTTTTTTATCTTCTTCTCCTAAATTCCCGCTAAGGACCATGACGTGAGGCGGACATGAGTGACTCTTCCACTTCAAACGCCCAAGAAATTCGAGACCACTCAAAACGGGCATTCTATTATCGGTAATCACTAGATCAGCATGTTGTGTTTCAAGCCACTCCAAAGCCAAGGCTCCATGATCGGCCTCTGCACAAGTATAACCTTGAGCTTCAAGACGAGCACGCATGGCATCTCGAACCTTACGATCGTCGTCAACAAGTAGAATCTTTTTGCTATCACCTGAAACTGTTTGAATCTGTGCCGCCTGCCCGTTAGGCGATCCATTTTTTCCCGCGAGTTTCTGCGGAACAAATGTAGGGACTAATTGCTGAAGTTGATTGATTGCTAACCGAGGGTTATTAAAGCTACCCACCTCGAGTATTTCCTGGATTTTTACTAAAAAAGAACTACCAATTGATGGGCCTGATCTTATCTTGAGAATTTTTTCAAATGATGAGGGTATAGTCTGCTCTCCTGTGCCAACTAATTCTTCTTCTAATTTCTCTCCAGGTCGAAGCCCCACATACTCAATGGCAATCTCCTTTTCAGGAAGGTGGCCGGAAAGTCGAATAAGGTTTCGAGCTAGATCAACAAGTTTAATCTGCTCTCCCATTTCCAGCAAATAAATTGCTCCCTGTTCACCAAGCGTCGCTGCCTGCAAAACCAAACCAACAGCCTCTGGAATTGACATGAAATACCGCCGGACCTCTGGGTGCGTCACAGTGACTGGCCCTCCAGCCTTTATTTGATTTTGGAAACGAGGAACCACACTTCCATTGCTTCCTAATACATTTCCGAAACGCACAGTAAGAAAACATGTAGAACTTCGCTGAGCCATTGCCTGAATGACTAATTCCGCAGCTCGCTTGGTCGCCCCCATAACGCTGGACGGATTCACGGCTTTGTCAGTAGAAATCAAAACAAAGTGCTCCACATTATTTTTCACGGCAGTTTCTGCAACCATTTGCGTTCCAAGCAAATTATTCTTCACGGCTTCCCCTGGATTCGCTTCCATCATTGGAACATGTTTATGTGCAGCAGCATGAAAAATAATTTCTGGCCGGTACTCCCTTATCGCTTCATCAAGGCGCTGCGCATCGGTAATATCCCCAAGAACGAGATGCACAAGAGCAGACTGCCCCTTGTCTGCTAGCTCACTCCCAATCGTGTACAAACTGTTCTCATGACGTTCATATAAGATCAGCGATTTTGGATTTAATTCACTGATCTGACGGCAAAGCTCAGAACCTATGGAACCACCAGCCCCCGTGATAAAAATTCGCTTACCCGCAATCAATCGGCTCACTCGTTCCGGCGTTAAGTCCACAGCTGGTCTCTGGAGTAAGTCTGTTATGGATAGCGCCCGTATATGATTGATCGAAATTTTTCCATCTAAGATATCTTCAAGATTAGGGAGCGTCTTAATCGGCAACTTAAATGGCTCTAATGTAGTGGTAATTTCTCTCACAACGACTGAATTTGCGGATGGCAATGCAACCAACACTTCCTCGGGTTCGAATGTGGAAATAATTTCGTGAAGGCTCTGACGGGATCCCAGAACTTTGACTCCATGAATTCGTTTGCCCCATTTACTAGGATCATCATCAACAAATCCCACGGGCGAATAAGAACAGGATGGTTGAGTTTGCATTTCCCGAACAATTTTTGCACCTACATCGCCTGCTCCAATAACCAACACTCTTTTCATCTGACTCAATACTTTTCGTTCTCGGAAAAGGCGTACAACCAACCTCAAACCAACCAAAAACCCAATCAACAAAATGCTATCAATGACGTATACGGAACGTGGATAACCTGTCTCACCAATCCCCCAGGAGACAATCCCGTAAAACACTAGGGTTCCCAACATCACCCCTATCAAGATTTTTTTCACATCCCAAATGCTTACATATCGCCACAGCCCTTCATTGAGACTGAAAAGCATAAATGAAGCCCCACGAATCACCAACAACCATGGCAACATCTCAGTGAATAGCCGATAGTCACTCGTAGGAATGTGGCCATCAAATCTCAGCCAAAAAGCGGCATAATTAGCCAATACAATAAGGCCCAAATCAAAGACAACAACTAGTATACGCCGATGCCTAAGAACAAATTTCAAGGTGGGAGATTCATGGAGAAATCCTTCCTTCGCTGAACTTTGTGAGGCACGCATCTTTAATAAGACAGATCGTAGACCGAGCATATTCAAGAAGGTTTGACCAATAACTGCGCTGTCAAACAGCAACGAAGCATGTTCGAGGTACAATCTGGCTAGTTTGATTTTTTCAGGTAGGGTTTCACTATTAGAGTTGGCCTCAGAGATGCTCTGCTTTACGCTATGCCCCTCCGCGAAAGGTAGCGCAGCCCTGTAGGTAAGAAAAGCAAGGTCCATTAACCCAGGACGCACGGTTAAAATTACTCGATACTCATCTCTAAACTTATCGACATAGTATGGCAATTCTGGTCTCGGACCGACAAAACTCATTTCGCCTTTCAACACATTGAGCAGCTGCGGAAGTTCGTCTAGTTTGAACTGACGCAAAATTCGTCCTATTTTTGTGAACTGCTGCATTCCTTCTATCTGAATGTCATCGTGGTTCTTGGTCTCGTCATGCGTCACCGTACGAAATTTGTATCGATGAAAATGACAGAATCCTTGCCCCATCCTGATCTGTTTAAAAAACACGGGCCCTTCACTACCCAGTCTTATAAGAATGGCAATGAACGCAATGATTGGAGCGCATAGGATTAGCAAAAAACAGGCACCCAGAATGTCCACAACCCGTTTAATCATCTTTGCCTTCCAGCCCTCGTTTCACCGTTAAAGCTACTCAATTTCGACTACTGAAATAATCGTCATAATCCTAAAAGAAATCGTTCAGAGGCGCTATCACCACAATGAAGGGTATCCAAGCCCTCACAACAAAGAAACATCCTGTTACAGAACGAATTTTTAGTTAGCGTCGATGCTCTTGGATTATCCTTGTTAAAACTTCAATCACACGTTGGACATCAGCATCTGTCATTTTGGGATAAATAGGAAGGGAAATAATACGTGTAAATACTTGATTGGCAACAGGAAAATTCTTGGAGGATGAACACATATTATTATTACGATAATAGGGATGAAGATGCAAGGGGATAAAATGAACACTGGTCCCAATACCCCGTTGCTTTAAAAGATGAATTATTTGGTCGCGGCCTATCCGTAATCGCTCCAAATCTAACTGAATGACATACAGATGCCAGGCATGCTCAATATCTTCCTTTACCTGGGGTAGGATAACTTCTGGCATATCCTTGAAAGCTTCATTGTAGCGCATGGCATATCGATGCCGAATTTCTCTAAATTCATGACATTTTCGCAATTG
>JAVJHY011519630.1:0-12323 GCA_035593235.1 Phascolosoma agassizii | reverse complement strand
ATCGAGTTTCGCCATCTTCATTGTCCTGACGTTTTTCAACTACTGCCGCCAGGAACTGGAGCGCAACACCATTCGCGGAGCCTTTGGGCAATACCTTGCCCCATCCCTGGTCCAGCAATTGACCCAGGACCCTGATATGTTGGTCCTCGGTGGCGAGACCCGCAAGATAACCGTGATGTTCTCTGACGTCCGCCAGTTCACCGCAATCTCAGAGACCTACCGTGACGATCCACAAGGTCTCACCACTTTGATGAACCGTTTCCTGACGCCGCTGACCGACGTCATCATGGATCACAAAGGCACCATCGACAAATACATGGGCGATGCCATCATGGCATTCTGGAACGCGCCTCTGGATGATGAACAACACGCCGGCAATGCCTGTGATGCCGCCCTTTTGATGCTGGCCGAATTGCAGGATCTCAACACGCATCTGGAAGAAGAAGCCGCAGAGGCCGGCCGGGATTTCATTCCGCTAAAGGCTGGCATCGGCATCAACACCGGCACCTGTCTAGTCGGCAATCTCGGCTCGACCCGCCGGTTCAACTATTCCTGCCTCGGCGATGCCGTCAATCTGGCCTCAAGGATCGAGGGTCTGACCAAGCAGTATCGCCTGTCGATCCTCACCGGTGACGACACCGTGCAGCTAGCCAAGGACCACGCCTTCATCGAAGTCGACATGATCCGCGTCGTCGGCAAGAAAATCCCGCAACGCATATTCGCCCTGCTCGGCGGCCCCGAACTTGCCGCCTCTGAAAACTTCCAGAACTTCCTGGAACTGCACAAACGTGCCATCAACGGCTACCGCGCCATGGAATGGGCCGATGCCTCCTTCGCCCTCGCCAGTGCCGAAAAAGACTTACCCCGCGGCGTCGACTTGACTGGCCTCTACGGCCTTTACCGCGACCGCATAAAACAGTTCCAGAACAACGCCCCGCCAAAAGACTGGGACGGCGTCTACGTGGCCACGCAGAAGTAGGGAGGGGCACACAGGCCTCCAGAATGCCTTCCTCGGGCTTGATCCGAGGACCCAATCTCCAGAACAGGAACCGTTGCTTTTGGGCATGATCCGGCAGCACCTTGAAAGAACACCACTGACGCCGGAATTCGCGGTCTCTTGGACCCTCGGGTCAAGCCCGAGGGAGTAACGATAGGGTGCCTGAATTTGATGCCGGACACCAGTGGGCTCCCTCACTCTCAAACCCTTTTGGACCGCAGAGCGATGACACCCTCTGTCCTCGCCCGCACCTCCGGCAGGGCAAGACACGTGGCAACAGCTTCATAACCAGGAGCACCAGGGTAGGGCACAACCAACATCGGCGGGCTATGATTGGCTGGGCACAAAAGGATCGCCTCATTCGGCCCCACATCGCTTAATTCGAGAATAGAAACAGAGCGCGTCAGCAAGAACAACGCACCGGTGCGCGGTGCACACTGACGCAACCAGCCGACCAACGCCTCCTGTGTGGACTGATCAAGCCCCTGCTCAACCATATCGACGACCAAGCCATGGGCTGGGTCAATTTCCAGTGCGACCAGCAAGGCAGTGAGGGCCGGGGATGCGTGGGCGCCATCCCCGATGAGCCAGGTCTTTGCATGATTCACGCGTAATTTCAGCGCCGCATCTTGTTCCAGCTGAACTTGTGCCTGGGCACCATCATCTGCCAGACGTTCCAGGCCACTGAAGCTGGCGCCCGGCAAGGCATCTGCGATGGCCTTGGCCAGCCGTGTCTTGCCGCTGCCCAATGGACCGGTGATGAACGTCAGAGGCTTGTTGCTATCCAATTCGAAACGCTCACCGTCCCAGGGCCAGTCAAGGTCGAAGGCGACATTCAAGGTGCGGCGCGCATTGGCCGATAGAACCATCTGTGCCAGATCTCTCGAGCCTGGCGCCTGTCCGGCCGCCAGATCGGTTCGTAGCCGTTGAACTTCTGCAATCGTCTTGCCCAGCAGACTGGCCTGATTTGCCAGTTCAATTTGATGCGCCGTAAGGGCAGGCTCAAGACATTGTGGATCACCGCCGAGCACCTGCGCTACCTGCGCGAGGCTAAGCCGGAGCGCTCTGAGAGCGACGATTTCACCGGCTCGCACCATTTCATCGGGCCCATAGGCCCGCCATCCAGCCGCGGTCCGCACTGGTGAAATCAGCCCGCGTTCCTCGTAAATGCGTAGCGCCTTGGCAGAAACCCCAAGCCGGCGAGCCGCCTCGGAAGCATTCAAAAATTGTCTGGAACCATTCACGAATCACCTCGTCAGTCAGACCATCCATCATCTTTATCAGGGTGGCCCCAGGGGTGAAGTCAATAGACCTTACAATCCATTCTGCCCGGCAACCGGGCACAACTCACTCACCAGAGGGTCACCGAGCTTCACGCCATACTTTGCGACTTCAAAGCTGATTGCCGGGTCATCGCCGCCGGGCGGCAGGCGGTGGCGGGTGTCGTCGCCGAGCCATTGGACAGACACGGCCCGCCGGCCAAGGCCTGACGGCAGGTTGCCCGCTCCGCCATGCGCGATCATGCCGTGAAAAACGACGCAGTCGCCAGGCTCAAGAGCCCATGAGACAATATCATAATCGGCGCGGTTGGCCTCAATATCGGGGAACAGTTCATAATCGCGTTGATTACCATCGTCGTATTGTCTGTGAAAGAAATCCGGTCGAACGTAATGGGTCCGCCACAGATGCGAGCCGCGCACGAATTCAAGCCCGGTTCCCTGGGGGACATCGTCCAGCGCCATCCATATGCTCAGGGCCTGACTGCCCCCAGCTGACCAGGATGACTGATCCTGATGCCACGGCGTGCGCAATTGATTGCCCACCGAGCGCTCAAACACGGAGATGTAAAAGGCGATTGCCTTTTCTGATTGCATCAGCCTGCCGGCAGCTTCGCCCATCGGCGAGGCCAGCATCAGGCGGTCATACGCCTCAATCTCGCCAACTGTGCGGGCATCATAAAAGAAGTCCGCAGTCGGATCGTTGGCATTCTTTTAGCCTCTGGTGCGTGAGCTCGGATCTTGCCGGCAGTGCTTCATGCCAGCCGCCACAGGGTCCAGCATTTCCCGATCAAACAGCTGGCGCAGAACAATCACGCCGTCCTTCTGAAAGGCCTCGATCTGCTCCTGGGTTACGATTGACATCCTAAATTCTCCTCAATGCATCTTGCTAGACGTTGAGCGCAGCAAGAACCTTTTGTTGAAAGTCATAGACCGCATGTTCGCTGAGGTCGGTCTTGCCGGCATCGATGACCAGCCGTCCCTTGCCGTATCCCCGGCTGTGCAATCCCTTTTGAACGCTTTCGCACAACGGCACATCCTCCAGCCGGATCACGTGTAGAAAATTCACCATCTGCTTTTCTGTCTCGGTCAACTCGGCCGATTTGAAATACCATTCGATATGATGTTCGGTTGTCTCCGAGCCGGTTGGTACATGGTGGAACACGGTCAGATTGCCGCCTGGATAAATCTCGAAAACCGTGTTCGGCCAGATGTAGAAACTGCGAAACTCATGCGGACGCAATGCCTTGTCTTCCTCGATCTCATAGCCGTTGGCCTCACCCTTATCGCCGCTGCGGTGGACGTGGTAATGCGCATGGCATTCGATTTTGTAGGTCTCAAGATCAAGCGCATTCTGCGTCAGGCTGGGATGCTTGTTCGGGCAGTGATAGCACTCGCAAAAATTCTCGATAGAATTCTTCCAGTTCGCCTTCAGATCGAGGTGGTAGCGATTTGAGACCTTGAGATCCTCCGGGTTTGCCGAAAACGCCCGAATTTCCTCCTCCAGTCCCTTTGTCAGGTCTGACAGGGGGGTGGCATCATCATCCAGATTGACAAAGATGAACCCGCACATGGTTTCTAAGCGTACCGGCGTCAGGCAAATTTCAGATTTATCGAAGCTGGCAATACCATCCGTGCCACGTGCTGTCTTTAGGTTACCGTCATTGTCATAGCCCCACATATGGTAGGGGCAACGGATCAGGGGACCGGCCAGGCCCTCACCTTCCAGCAGGCGGTGCGCCCGGTGCTGGCAGACGTTGTAGAACGCCCGCAGCTCCCCTTCCTGATTGCGCAGCACGATTATGCTCTCATCGGCGATCTCGCGAACCACATAGGCAGAAGGTTCCCCCAGCATGCTGACATGCCCAACATACTGCCAGGTGCAGCTGAAGATAAGCTCGTTCTCGCGCGCATAGATCTCAGGATCGTAGTAATAGTTCCCGGTAATGGTTTCCGGTGAGAACCCCTGTGATACGTTCATCACGTCCATCATACTTATCCCAAGCAAAACATGATTAGGATACTGCCGCCGGTTAGACGCGCGCGCAAACGAAATTTGCGAAGGGCCGTTGGTACTAGATGATCGTCACATAGCCGATGTTGCTGGCATCATCGTCGACTTTCACAATGATGTTATCCGTTGCTGTTGCCGAATGGGCCAGCAGGATAAAGTTTTCACCGTTTGCCGCACCATCAGCATCAAGGAACAGATCCCCGGCGACACCTGCCGGGTCCGAGGCACCATCATTGTCGCTACTGGACTTGTAGCGGACAAATTCTTGAACGGCACCCTCGTTAAAGTCATTTGTCGCAACGTCGAACAGAGCCGTCAGATCAATGACATCTATGTTCTGTTCATAGTCAGTGATGAGATCGGCCAGCGCGCCGGTCGATGCCGTGCCATCAAACATGAACAGATCAATGCCTTTGCCACCGGTCAACGATTGCTGGCCCGGGCCACTGTTAAGAAAATCATTCGAAGCGGCACCGATCAGCGGGGTCGATGACCCGTCGCCGGTCAGGAACAATGAATCTGGGAAATTGAAGCCCAGTTGACCGAGTGCAAAATCATTGCCACCGAAGGTTTCGGAAATGTTCTCCACTTCGACACGATTGAACGCTGTCGGCGATTCAATGATGAATGTATCGCCTTGCTGCAACCCGGTGATCACAACCGTATCGCCAAATTGCTGAATATTGAAGTTTCCGCTGTTGCCTGATGCAATCATCACCGAAACATCGCTGGCGCTCAGCGGTACTACCACATCACCCGCATCATTCACCGTATCGAAGTTGGTGTCATCATCGGCATTGATAATCCTCAACTGGACCGACGCGGTCTGCGACTGGTTGCCTTGAATGTCGATCATCTGGGCCTGGAACATCGACAGCGCAATATGGGATTCATAGGTCAGGCTGGAGACATCATTTTGGTCGGCAATGTCAAACTGGCTCAGGACTTCAAACCTGAGGCCCTGGTCAAATGCGATGTCTTGTCCCGCACCAACCCCGATATCATTCGCGCCCGAATTCACCGTGTCGCTGAGCGGCATTGGCGTGACCAGCAAATCAATATCGATGGACTGCAGAGATCCGCCACTAAGGGATTTGACTCTCGAACTACCGCTGTTACCGCTGAAGTCAAACGACTCGACATCGAATCCGCCGGCTTCAACAGTGATGTTGATGTTCTGAGTTGTTCCATCAACAGTCGACACAGTGAACCCGTCAAATGCAGTGGATCCTGATGCCAACCCCAATGTGGAACTTGCTGTGTTGTCTAGCGTATAGGACCACACGCCGGTTGTCGTCATTGTCAGCTCGCCGTATGTCCCGACAATCACCGCTGCTGTGAAGGCAGCTTCCGGTGTGCCGCTCTGACGAACATCGGGATCGACGACGGTGAGTAGACCGCCAATGGTATCAATTGCGTCTTCTGCAACAACAGTGCCTGTGCTCGTACCGGAGATAATGGCAACATCGTTGGTACCGGTCAGCGTGATATCGACGATCTGGTTGTCGGTTCCACCCTGACCATCGCTGATCGTCACCCGATAGCTCTGCACAACGGATTCGCCGGCCGCCAGATCATCAAGCGCTCCGGCAATGACCGCATACACCCAGGTAACCGTTGTGCCCGTTATGCTCGCTGTGAGATTGCCGCGTGGTGTTGCGCCTATCGAGCTCACTGAAACCGTGTGGCTGTCGCTTAGATCGGCATCTGTGAAAGTGATAGTGCCATTCTCTGACAGCGGAGCAGTATTCTCATCAGCCGCGCCATCAACCAGCTCGGTAATCGCACCGCTGCCATCTGCAGCAGTGATAACCGGAGCATCGTTGCTGCCTATGACCGTGATGGCAACAGTCTGAGTATCCGTGCCGCCTTTGCCATCATCAATCTTCAAGGTGTAGAGCTGAACGACTGTCTCGTTGGCCGCCAGGCCGGTTAGATCGGCATCATTCACACTGAATGCCCAGGCGATCAATCCGGTTCCATCACCTTGCGAAGGATCAGAAACCGACGCCGTCAAGCTACCGAAGAATCCACTGCCAGCAGGGGTCACAGTTATCGTGTGGCTATCAGACAGATCAACATCACCAAAGGCAATACTGCCATTTGACGAATGAACGGTGCTGCCACTACTCAGTTCAGTGACTGTAGCGCTTCCAGGTCCGCCGGTAATTATTGGTGCATCATTGGTGCCGTTGATTGTGATCTCGACCGTTAGCGTCGCGTCTGCGCCGGCATTGTCGGTCATTTTCAATGTGTACGATTGAATTCTTGTCTCACCGGCAGCCAGATCATCCACCACCGCATCATTGACGTTGTATGTCCAATTGATCACCGACGGGTCGCTACTCGAGACCACCGCATTCATTGTCCCGCGGAATCCGCCACCATGCGGTGTCACAGAAACAGTTGTGATGTCTCCGAGATCATCATCAGCAATCGTAATCGATCCGGTCGCGGTCAGATCGGCAACATTCTCACCGGCCGCCCCATCGGTGATTTCGGTAACAGTCCCTTTGTCATCTGCATCAATGATCACAGGACCATCATTGCTGCCGGTCAATGTGATGACGACGTTCCGTGATGAAGTTCCACCATTGCCATCGTCAACCGTGACGACATAGGTCTGAATCAGTTCCTGCCCGGCGCCGAGATCGTCAAGGGCGGCATCATTCACCGAGAATGTCCACAAAATCTGGCCGGTGCCATCACCCTGCGAGGCATTTGAGATGACTGGCGTCAACGATCCCCGGTAACCGGTCCCTAGTTCGGTAAAGCTCACCGAATGGCTGTCGATCAGGTCAGCGTCACCGAAGTTAAGCGTGCCCTGTGCGGTCAGCGTTTGGGCGTTCTCCCCGGCAGCGCCATCCGTCAGCTCGGTAACCGACCCATTGCCGGGGCCGCTGGTTATGATCGGTGAGTCATTGCGGCCGGTAATGGTGATCGTCACCAACTGGTCGACCGTGCCGCCATCGCCATCATCAATGGTGACGGTATAAGCCTGTTGGACCACATCACCCTCGCCAAGGTGATTGATCTCACTGTCATTGATGTTGAACGCCCAGCTGACCTGGCCGACGCCGTCGCTTGCCGCGCTGTCGCTGACAACAACGCTCAAGACGCCAAAGTATCCGGTTTCATTGGCTGCCACGCTAACCGTGTGAGCCTTACCCAGGTCGCTATCGGTGAAGTCTACGGTGCCGGTAACGGCATCATGCGCGTCAGGAACCTCGGCATCTTCATCAAATTCCGTCACCGCGCCCGTTGCATCCGCAGCTGTGATAACTGGAGGACCATTGCTGCCGACGATCGTAATGGCAACCTGTTGTGTATCGGTACCTCCGTTACCGTCATCGACCTGGAGGGTGTAAGTCTGAACGACAGTCTCCCCATCGGCCAGGCTTTCAACATCACTGTCATTGACGCTGAAGGCCCAGGCAATCTGGCCTGTTCCGTCACCTTGCGAAGGATCCGAAATTGAGGCCGTCAAACTGCCGAGGAAATCGCCGGTACCCGATGTCACCGAAACCGTATGACCATCGGCAAGATCAGCATCACCAAAGGCAAGCGTGCCGTTGGCATTATGAACTGTTGGCCCGCCGGTGCTCTGATCGGTTATTGTCGCGCTGCCCGGACCGCTGGAGATAACCGGTGCATCGTTAGTACCATTGATTGAAATCTGAACGGTTTGCGTGTCGCTGGCACCGAATGGATCAGTCACTGCGACTGTATAGGTCTGCGACAACGATTGACCCGATGCCAGATCGTTCAAATCGGCGCGATTGACACTGAAGGTCCAGGTGATTTCGCCCGATCCATCGCCTTGCGATGCATCGGAGATGACAGCCGACAGCGTGCCCCTGAAATCACTGCCATTGCTGGTCACGCTGACCGTATGGCCATCGGACAGATCGACATCGCCAAAATCGAGTGTGCCCTGATCCGTCAGATTTACAGGACCGGTCTCACCGGACGCCTCGGTAACGGCACCTGTATCAGGACCGCTAACAAAGACCGGGGCGTCGTTTGAGCCGGTGACCGTCACTGTGACTTGCTGTGTATCGGTGGCACCAAAATCGTCTGTTACGACGACCGAATAAGTTTGAACCAGACTTTGTCCGGCAGCAAGATTGTCAAGATCTGCATCGGCTACATTGAAAGCCCAAGCAACATTACCGTTACCATCGCCCTGTGACGGATCACTGATGCTGGCAGTCAGCGAACCGCGGAACCCTTCATCGGCCTCGATGACGCTGACCGTATGGCCATCGGCGAGGTCGACATCCGCAAAGTTGAGCGCACCGCTTGCGCTCAATGTTGTTGCGTTTTCACCAGTCGCACCATCAGCCAGTTCATTGACTGATCCATTGCCCGTAGGACTGGAAATCACCGGAGCGTCGTTGTTGCCGAAGATGGTTATCGCTATGACCTGTGAAACCGCTGCGCCCGAGCTATCGGTAACATTCAATGTATATTTCTGAACCCGGGTTTCACCGTTGGCCAGATCGTCTACCGCAGCATCATTGACGGCAAACGTCCAATCGATGATCGACGGATTTGCGTCGGACACCGCCGCTGTCATAGAGCCACGAAAGCCCGATCCGTCCGGACTCACCGTCACCGAGGCAATGTCGCCCAGATCATCATCGCCAATTGTCAGGGAGCCGGTAGCAATCAGATCATCAACGTTTTCACCAGGTGCGCCATCTGCAATCTCGGTAACAACACCGGTATCGTCTGCCCCGATGATCACCGGACCGTCATTGGTGCCGATCAGCTTGATGTTGACGTTTTGTGATGATGTCCCGCCATTTCCATCATCAATGGTGACAATATAGGTCTGGTTCAGCTCTTGTCCGCCGAGCAGATTGTCGAGTTGGCCATCGCTCACAACAAATGTCCAGGCGATCGCACCTGTTCCATCGCCTTGTGCGCTGTTTGAGACCGTCGGCGTCAGCGTTCCGCGATAGCCGGTACCCTGTTCAGCAACGGTAACGGAATGGCTGTCCGACAAGTCGGCATCACCAAAGTTCAACACGCCGCTGGCGCTCAGCAGTTGGCTGTTTTCGCCGGCATCATTGTCGGTGAGTTCGGTTACGGTGCCCGAACCTGGGCCATCCAAAAAGGCTGGCGCATCATTGCTGCCCTCAAGTGTGACAGAAACTGTTTCAGTTGCAGTGCCGCCGTTTCCGTCCCTGATTGTCAGGGTGTAGTTCTGAGTGACCGTCTGATTGGCCGCAAGGTCGTTGAGATCGGCATCGTTAACCTGATAGTTCCATGTGACGGCGCCTGAACCATCACCTGTCGCCGAGTTGCTCAACTGTGCGATCAGCGTTCCGCGAAAATCCGTTCCATTCTCAGCGACAGAAACGCTATGGCCGTCGGCCAGATCAACATCCATGAAGTTGATAAGTCCGGTAGCCGAATGAACCTGACTGCCTTCGCCTTCTGTAACAGTACCTGCTTGAGCCGCCGGTCCAGCGATGGACGGGGCATCATTGGTGCCATGCAAGGATATCGACACTTTCTGGGTCGCAATCCCGCCATTCCCGTCATCGATCGCAATCGTATAGTTCTGAACCAGTGTCTGTGATGCCGCCAGATTATCGATGGCAGCATCGTTGACGTTGAACTGCCAGGCCAGTGCGCCTGTTCCGTCACCTGTCGCCGTATTCGTGACGCCGGCCGTCAACGTGCCGCGATAGCCCGCGCCGTCTGGTTTTACGCTGATCACATGACTGTCGCCATGATCGACATCGCTGAACGCAATGATACCGGCTGTCGACAGCACTACTGTGTTTTCACCAGCCGATCCATCTGGCCGTTCTGTAACGTTGCCATCATCATCGGCCCTGGTGACCGCTGGCGCCTCATTCAATCCGGAAACCGTCACTGTCGCCGTTGAAGATGCAGTGCCGCCTTCACCGTCCGAGACCTGATATGTGATCACCACGACAGCTGTTTCACCGATTGAAAGGTGATCATAGGCACCGGCAGGATCATAAAGTATGGACTGCCCGTTAGCAGCAATCGTTACTGTACCCAGACCGGAGGTAATAGATGCCTGTGAAACTTCTAGTTCATCATTGGTATCCGGATCACTGTCGTTTTCCAGCACATCGATACTAACGGCTGCTCCCTCATTGGCCACAGCCGTATCGGACTGGGCTTCTGGCATGTCATTGACACCCACAACAGTAACAATCGCCTCATCGGTCCGCATCGTTCCGTCACCGACATCGATAAGAACTGAAATTCTCACCTGTGCGGTATCTCCCGCCGACAGGCTGTTGTAGGCCGAACCTGGATTGTAAACGAATGCCTTGGCGTCATCACTGATCGAAACGGTGCCAAGCCCCGAAACAATCTCCGCGCTGATAATGCGTGGCGTCGGCCCGGTAGTATCGGGTCCTGTGAACACACTGACCGTGGTCGTTGTGTCTTCATCCGTCTGAGTTGCGGCAATCGACGGCGGCGGCGGGTCCATGAGCTGAACCGTTTCAACCTGCCGCACCACTGTTGTCTGCTCAAAAGATGTCGGGTCGAGAAGACCTTCCAGGTTGACGAAGGCCTTGGACAGCAAACCGGTAAGACCACCAATATCTCCCAGACCGCCGCCATCGGCATAATTCAACGATTCCGTACTTGCCTTACGAACCGGATTCTCGCCGTCTTCCAAACGCTTATCAAGCACCTCCACGGTGCCGTGCAAGTGCCCGAACACTTTCAGGATCATTTCCATCTGGGCCGCGCTCGGGCCGGAAGTCAGCGGTGTCCCGTCAATGTCTCGCAGGGTTACGATCTGCGAGGGGTCGTCGACTGTCGTCAAGACTTTGCCGCGCAACTTATGCAGCAGGTCGTAAACGCCGCTTTCAGTATAAAAAGAACAAGAACTGCCGGACAGATCGCATGAAGCCAATGGCCATGTGCCGCGGATCGCCATGACCGCAACAGGTGTTTCGACTTTCATGTCACCGGTCTTGGCGATAGCCCCGGCAACAAACGCCGCCGTTCCGCCAAGCAGGTTGAACAACATCGAGTTCGACGAGCCGGATGGCGAATACACCATCTCGTTCAGCACCATGGTCGCGCCATTGTCGATGGTGAAGACTGTTTTGTCGATAAACGTGATGCCGAGTGTGGAACCCGAACCGGCGGAGACGACATCGCCCTGAAAGACCGGTGAGCCGACTTCTAGTTCAACCTTAAGCCCGTTGGTTCGTTGAGCATTCGCCGATCCGTTTAGCGTTTCGACCTGGCCAATGGGTTCACCAACCTGACCACCGCTCGCCTGCGCGTACTGCCCCGGCGCGAGCGGACCAGCCAGCAGGCTGACCGTATCGCCACTAAGCATCTTGCCGTCGTTGGAAATCAGGGCAGGCGGGGTGTTTTGCGAAAAATATTCGACGACGTGAAGCTGTTGACCCTCTTGGCCAGTGATGATCAGATCATCGCCATCACGTGAGTATGCACCCGACAGCAACAAGTTGGAATCTGCAATCGTAACCGTCCCATCACCGTTGATGGCTGGAAATGCCGACTCCCCTTGATTTACAAACGTGTTTTTCATTTTTATGTATTTCTTAACAAATTATTAACTTATTTTTACCTTGTTTTAACCATAGGGAACAGCAACTTTAGATTGAGTATTACGCAGGGGTAAGGTTTTTCACGGCCCCGGTGAAAATGCAAATGCAAATCAGGCCGAGGTGTTCATCGTTTCAATTGAAGTTTGATTTGACTCTGGGCGGGGTATTCAGGCTCAATGAAAATTTGCATTTAAGAGGCTGATAATAGTTATAAAACCCAATCACGAGTTGGTGCTGAGAAGGGCTGGTCGAAGCAAAGGGAATTTTCTGATCGGCCATGGCGGTCTATCAAACTGCTTTGGTCAAACAGTACTATACTAATGAATAAACACGCTAAAGTTGCAAATTCAATCTTTCGGTCGATAATTTCTTGACGTAGTTGTGGCAACGAGTCAACTCGGGCTAACAGAGGTTTTGTCACCGTTACAATCAAACAGTTGCAACATCAC
>JAVJHY011519520.1:0-12323 GCA_035593235.1 Phascolosoma agassizii | reverse complement strand
CAATTCCGCCTCTCCCGGCAACTCCACCGATGCGGTCTCGATCGTGTAGGTTCGATTGGCCGATCCGCCAGGTATCGCTGCCGTCCCTGTTCGGGCGTTGAATCGCACATCGGCAGAAAGTTGACTGGTCGAGTGAATTGAGTCGATCGCCTGCAGACTGCCCGTGACCGGCATCCAAGGAAAGTCGACCGCCATCACCTCAATCTCTAGCGTTTGAACTGCAGCGTCTTTGGCCGATTCACGGACTCCAACCTGAGGTGTTTGATGATCGACTGGAACAAATTCTGCCGCACCATCGATGTCAATATCCCCGACGGTCCAGACCGTTCCGTCGTATGAAGCCAGGGTCGCCAGCGACCAGCGGCGAGGTATGGATTCACCCCTGACCACGAACACAACATCGTCGCGCCCAGCGTCCAAATAGTATTTTGTTATTATCTAATCCTCTTGATTTTGCAAAGAATATATCCAAAGACTCAAGCGTAGAAGTCACGCCCACACTGAATTTGGGCGCCATAAGAGAAGCGGCAAGCAACACCACGGCCGCCCACATGATTCGACTACGACGCCGAGCAACGGTCGTATTGCCGATCTCCTCATCCACCTCAAAACCAAGCGTGCGTTGCTGATACCAACCCAACGCAAGCGTCGTCGCCGCAAGGACGGCGCCCTGGACCAGAGACGTGGTCCGAAGCTCCAAACTGAATAACAGGCCTACCCCAAAGACACCAACCGGGCCGAGGGCTGCCACCACGGGAAAACGAACATGGCGGACCAAGACGAACCCGATCATTGCTCCCAACCAACTCAAGGCGTACGGTAGCGCAGCCATCTGGCCAGCAGTGGCGACTGGTGGAATGCTGGAAAGAAGGTCAGCCCAGCCTCCAACGATCCCCTCCAGGAACGCCCGATACGCGGTGATGGAAGGTAGCGGGCCGATGACAAACCCGCCCACGACGACAAAGATCAGGATGGAAACTGCGATCCATTCGAGCAACAGGAGCTTCAGACGCTCTCGCAGCAGAAGCGATACCGTCGCGACCATTGTTGAACCGCTGCAACCGATTAATCCTCCTGGGCTGGGACGCCATGCGGGAACAGATCTTCGCCCGGCAGCTTGAGCTCGGCGTCATTCCCGCAGACACGGAGTTGACGCCTCGGCCCGAGCAGGTGCCGTCGTGGGATGAGTACCCGGACCGCTACAAGCCGGTGGCCACGAGGCTGATGGAGGTCTTTGCCGCCTTCCTGGCCCACACCGATGCCCAGGTCGGTCGAGTGCTCGATGCCATCGACGAACTCGGCGTTGGCGACGACACCATGGTCATCTACCTCACCGGCGACAACGGAGCATCGGCCGAAGGCACCATCCACGGGGCCTGGAGTGCACCGTCGTTTCAGAACGGGGTGCCTGAGGATCCGGAGTGGCTGCTGGGACATATGGATGACTTCGGTTCCGCGGCCTGTGAGAACCACTTCAACGTTGGTTGGGCCTGGGCCCTCGATTCTCCGTTCCAATGGATGAAACAGGTTGCCTCCCACTTCGGAGGGACGAGAAACGGGCTGGCGGTCTCATGGCCGAAGCGAATCGCCGATGCCGGGGGGCTGCGATCCCAGTTCCACCACGTCAACGACATCGCCCCCACCATTCTGGAGGCGGCAGGGATTCCCTGGCCGGACACCGTCGACGGCATCGAGCAGATGGACGTTGACGGAACGTCGCTCGGCTACTCCTTCGACGATGCGTCGGCAGCGGGCACCCATCTAACTCAGTACTTCGAGATCCTCGGTAACCGGGCCATCTACCACGACGGTTGGATGGCCTCCTGCTTCCACGGTCGGGTACCGTGGATTCGCCTCGCGGCCTACGAGTTCGACGGTCCTGACGAGCGCTGGGAGCTGTATCACGTCGCCGAGGACTTCTCCCAGAGCAACGACTTGGCGGCTCAACATCCAGACAGGCTGGCCGAGCTTCGTGCCCTGTTCGACTCGGAGGCCGGACGCAATGGTGTCTTTCCGCTCCGAGATGCCGGCTCGCCTCGAGGGGGACGGCTACAGGTGCCCCGCTCGCTCGGTTCGCACCGTCGTATGACCTACACCGGGGCCCATGTGCGGATGCCGGAACGTTCGGTGGTGGACCTCAAGAACGCCTCCTATGAGATCACGGCCGAGATCACGATTCCCGATACCTCGACCTGCGAGCAGGCGACACCAGCTCACGGGGTGATCGCCTGTCAGGGCGGCAACATGGCGGGCTGGTCGCTGTACCTCGATGCCGATGGCCGCCCCCACTACCTCTACAACTGGTTCGGCAAGGAGCTGACAACGGTCTCCGGGCCGACGGCGCTGGAGCCGGGCCGACATGTGTTGCAGGCCCACTACGACCACGACGGTGGCTTTGGCGCCGGAGGCGAGGTCCAGCTTTTCATCGATGGAGCCGAGGTTGATCGGGCTCGAATCGATCGCACCGTTCCGATCGTCTTTTCGATGAGTGGCGAGACCTTTGACGTCGGGCGGGACAGTGGCGCGCCGGTCGGACCCTATCCCCATGACTTCCCCTGCACCGCAGGCATCATCGGCGTCACCCTGGAGCGGCTCTCAAACCCCGACGCCGCCACCAACAAGGCGATGGCCGACGGCCGACAACAGGCTGGACTCCGCGCCCAATAGCTCGAAATTAAGGCCCTCAGAGCCTCGGAAACTAGGGTGCGATCATGCGCCTGGGGATGATGTTGGGGTTCGAAGACTCGATCGAAACGATCGTGGATCTTGCCAAGGCGGGTGAGGCGGCCGGATTCGGCTCGATGTACACAGTGGAGGCCGGGCGCAGCGCGTTCATACCGGCCGCGGCGGTGATCAACGCCACCGAGCAGGTGCGAGTCGGGACCTACATCGTCAACGCCTACGCTCGGGAGCCGTGGCTGACCGGCCTGGCGGCCCGAGATCTCGATGAGCTGAGCGGTGGCCGCTTCGTGCTTGGAGTAGGAACCGGCAACCCTCACTTCAACGAGTGGTACATGGGCATCGACTCATCAAAGCCGATCGCCAAGATGCGGGACTACCTACAGATCGTGTGTGCCGTCGTTGCCGGCCGCAGGGGTGAGGCGGTGCGCCACCAGGGCGACGTGCACAGCATCCGTTGGCGGGCCTCCTGGGAGCCGACCCGGCCGACCATCCCGGTCTACCTCTCCGCTTCGGGACCCAATATGGTCCGTCTCGCCGGTGAGGTGTCCGATGGTGTCGGTGTCGGGATTATGTCGTCGGTGACGTTCATGTCAGACGTTGTGCGACCGAACGCCATGGCCGCAGCCGAGGCTGCGGGGCGAGACCCCAGTGCTGTGGCCTTTCCGATGGGCTCACTTGTCAGCGTGAACGATGATGTCGAAAAGGCCAGAGAGGCCACCAAGGCATCGATCTGTAACCTGTTTCATCCGGTTCCGCACCCGTACTACGACTCCCAGCTCCGACAGCTCGGCCATGAGGACTTCGCTGATCAGGCCGCCGAACTGATGCCGGCCGGTCGGACCGGGGAAGCCATGGATCTGGTGCCGGACGAGGTCATCGACACCATGACCATTACCGGCACACCGGCGCAGTGTGCGGCCCGGATTGCCGAATATGAGGGCGTCGCCGATGAGATCATGACCTTCAGACTTCCCCAGCCAGAGGAGCCGAAGGGCCTTGCCGCCTTCGAGACGTTCTTTGAGATGGCATCGGTGGCCGGCTGATGGATGCGCCTTTGGCGTTAGGCGAACTGGCTCGGGAGCTCTAACCGGTTCTCACCGTCATTCGGAATCGAGCCCCCGCTTTACCATCGACTGGAGAGGTGACAAAAACGTCTCCGCCGTGGGCGACGGCCACCTGACGGACGATCGCAAGTCCGATGCCTGCCCCGTTTGACGGCGTGCCGACCAGCCGATCCGGGTTCGGCTCAGCGTTTCGATCGGGGTTTTCAAGTGGCGCGCCCACCTGCCAGTAGCGGTCGAAAATGTCGGCCTGATGCTCGGCCGGTATACCGGGCCCGCTGTCGGTCACAACGATCTCGGCCTCGTCCCCGACCCGATCGACCTCGATGGTCACCGCAGATCGGGCCGGAGCGTGCTCGATGGCGTTGGTCACCAGATTGGAGACGGCCCGCTCGACGCTGCTCCGGTCGACCCTGGCTTCCACCGACTGCCGCCCGGTCAACGTCAGCTCCACCTCCCGACGTTCGGCCAGGCCGGCCGGCGACTCGGCGACTGCACCTGCGATGACCACCAGGTCGGCGGGAACCCGATCAGCGCCCGAGCGATGGCCACCCGCTGTCGCTCGCCGCCGGACAGATCGTCGGGAAAGGCATCGGCTCGGTGGCCAAGACCGACCCGGTCGAGTCGCTCGATCGCCTGCGGGCGTGCCTGTTTTGCCGAAACTCCGTCAAGCTCCAGTGGGGCCGCGATGTTTTCGGCCGCGGTCAGACCTGAGAGCAGATTGAAGTCCTGAAACACAAAGCCAATGTCTTGGCGGCGAACCTCGGCCAAGGCGGTCGGGTTGAGCGCCAAGAGGTCGGTGCCATCGATATCGACCGAGCCTGAGGTTGGTGACTCCAACCCACCGGCCACCGTCAACAGCGTTGACTTACCCGATCCGCTCGGTCCCATCAACGCCACCAGTTGGCCTTTGTAGACCGTGAAATCAACATGGTCGAGGGCAGTGACCTGGTTCGGGTCGTCGCCGTAGACACGGCTGACACCCCGAAGTCGAAGCATAGGCGCGGTTGCCGTCTCATCTTCACCGGTCGGGGTGGCGCCGGGGTCTGTTCGCTTGGCACCGGGCCTCTCGGCCGGCTGCTGGATGTCGTGACTCTTTCGCTCATGGTGTGAGTATGAAAAAGCCGGTGTTAACCGGATGTGAACGAGCCGGACTTGGAAGGATCGAGCCCTGTCTGGCTCAGGGGAAACGGTCCGAACTACCGTGGATATAGGGGACCAGAGGTAGGAGAACGGCTATGGACGATCTGATCATCAAGAACGGAACCGTGGTGGACGGCACCGGGGCAAAGCCGTTCGCCGCCGACGTGGCGCTCAACGACGCGACGATCACCGAGGTCGGCTCCATCGATCGGAAGGCAACGAGGGTGATCGATGCCGACGGCCAGCTGGTCACCCCCGGCTTCGTCGACATCCACACCCACTTCGACGGACAATTCTGCTGGGACAAGCAGGTCACACCAAGCAGCTGGCACGGTGTGACCACGGTGGTCGCCGGGAACTGTGGTGTCGGTTTCGCTCCGGTCCGCCCCGGCACCGAAGACTCGCTGATCGAGATCATGGAAAGCGTCGAGGACATCCCCGGCGTTGCCCTAAGCGAGGGAATCCCCTGGACCTGGGAAACCTTCGGCGAATACCTCGACGCCATCGATACGCCCTATTCGGTCGACATCGGGACACAGGTGGCCCATGTCGCAATTCGCCACTATGTCATGGGTGACCGATGCTACGACGACGCGACGGCCGAAGACATCGCCCAGATGGCGAAGCTGACCCGAGAGGCCCTGGCCGACGGAGCCATGGGTTTTTCAACCTCACGGTTCTACGGTCACCGAGACAAAAAGGGCGAGGTCATTCCCGGAACTCACGCCAGCTCCGATGAGCTGATCGCCATCGGTGAGGCGCTGAAAGATGCAGGTCACGGGACCATCGAGATCGTCTCCGATCATCTCCAGGATGAAGAGGAGCTGGCCTGGATCGAACACATCGCGGTGCAGACCGGTCGTCCCCTCACCGCACTGGTCAACGCCAACCCGGCAGAAGGACTCTGGGAGATGGCCGATCGGCTGAGCGCCCAGGGCTTGCAGATCCGGCCCCAGGTCGGAGCTCGGCCCGCGTCGTTGCTGCTTAGCCTGGACGGCACGCTCAACCCAATGAAGCAGTTCATCTCCTATCGGGAGATTAGAGACCTTCCGATCGAGGAACAGCGACGCAAGCTACGGGATCCGGAATTCCGGGCCAAGATCATGGCAGATGAACAGCGGGAGTCCCGCTTCCCTGAAGCCACCGCCTTCAGCTCGACCTGGCACAAGATGTATCCGCTGCCCGAGGACCTCAGCTACGAGCCGGCTTACAGCGACTCGATCGCCGGTATTGCCGAAGCGCAGAGCCGTCACGTCCGTGAGGTCCTCATGGACGTCATGTCCGACGGCAGGCCCCTGTTGGTCTTTGTCGGCGCCTATCCCGGCGATCTCAATTCTCAGCAGGCGGCGCTTGAGCGGGACAACTCGGTCTTCGGACTATCCGACGGCGGCGCCCACTGCGGGGTGCTGTGCGACGCCAGCGTGCCGACATACATGTTGGCCTACATGTCACGGGACCGGACCAAAGGCCCGCTGCTGCCGATCGAATTCACCGTTCACAAGATGACAAAGGACACTGCCGAACTCTACGGCATGTACGACCGGGGGGTCATCGCCCCCGGCTTCAAGGGCGACCTGAACGTGATCGACTTCGATGGTCTGTCGATGACGCAGCCGGAAATGGTCTATGACCTCCCGGCCGGTGGCAAGCGCATCATCCAAAAGGCCACCGGCTACACCGCTACCATCACCGGCGGCCAGGTCACCTATGAGAACGGCGAGCACACCGGTGCAATGCCGGGCAGGCTGATTCGCGGCGGAGCCTGATTCACCGCGGAGCCCGATTCACCGCTGGCCTGATTCACCGCTGGCCTGATCCTGCGGTCCGACTCGGTCAGCGCTGGAACCCATAGAGCGGACCGAGTTGCAAGATCACGGTCAACTCATCGAACGCAGCTGCGGTCTCGAGCTCCAGCGCCGGGTCGGCGAGATCGGCGGGCGCGAGTTCGTCCCGATAGTGATGGTTGACCCACGCCTCCAGTTCGTCGAGCAGCTGATCATCGACGATGATCCGAGCTCCCAGCACAGCCCGTTCCTCGGCGGTGAGGACGACTCGAAGCCTGAGGCAGGCCGGGCCCCCGCCGTTGCGCATGCTCTCTCGCAGATCCAGCGTATGTACCGAGTCGATCGGGTTGGCCGGGTCGACGATGGCCCGCTGTAGATAATCGGCGGTCGATGCCGTCTCTTCAATCTCACGAGGTGCGATGAGCGTCATCGTCGGACCCGACGCCGAGTGGGCGTCCGAACCGTCCGGCAGCGTGATCAGCTGCGAGTTGAAGAGATAGGAGGAGATGGCGTCAGCTAGCGGAACGGCGTCGTTTGGCACCTCGATATACCGAAGACAGGGGGCAGCGCGAAGGCTCTGTTCGCCATCATCATCATGATCGTGGCCTGCCGCTCGTTGCAGGCCACGAATCAGCTCCGCCGGGTCGGCGAAGGCCAGTTCATGGGCGAAGACCACGTCCTGGTTGATGACCGAGACCACATCGTTGTGAAATGCGCCGGCGTCGATGGCCACGGGGGATTGTCGAGCGAAGACCACCCGATCCGGTCGAAGTCCATGACTTCTGCTGATCAGCTCACCGGCCATCCGGGTCTGGCGCCGAGGGAATCCATCGTCCATCGATGGTTCGTCGGCGCCGCGGCCGTAGACGAATACCTGAACACCGGGCAGGCCGTGTGCTGCGGTCAAGCGGCCATGATTGGCCGCACCCTCGTCGGCGAATGCCGCGGCTTGGGGGAGCGCATCGTGAACTCGGAAACGGGCCTCGTCGGCAAAGATCGCCCGGAGCATGGCCGTTGTTTGAACCGACTCGAACGAACGGTGAGTGGTCGACGACAGGTTGGCCGGCGTGAGATGAACCCGGCCGTCGGCGGCATCGGCCGACGGCGACACCGTGGCCGCATTGGCGGCCCACATGGCCGACGCTGACATCAGGTCTGGGACCAGATTGCCAACAGCGGCGGCGTCGCTCTTCAACGCATCGGCCAATGAGTTGGTTCGATCAAAGCCGAGGCTCCGAAGCACGGCAGGATCGGGCCGCCACTGCGGTGGCAGCACCCCCTGGGTCAGGCCGAGGTTGTGGAGCAGCCGCATCTTCTGCAGCCCCTGCAGTGCCGCCCGCCTGGGGCTGGAGGCCGTGCCGGCGTTGCTCATCGACGCCCGGTTACCCAACGACAGGCCTGCGTAGTTGTGCGTGGGGCCGACCAGGCCATCGAAGTTGACCTCGACGGCCGCTGCTGAGTTGGTCACTGGGAGCTCGGTTGCAGCGGTGCGGCGACCAGCAGCGTGTCCGTGGCAACACCCAGCGCTTCGGCCGTGGCCCGCGAGAGGGTGATGGTTGCACTGTCCAGGACCGCCGGGGCGCGGATGACTCGAAACCGGTCAACGGTGGAGACCGAGATCAGTGCGTCTACGGCCCCGGAGTTCGCCACCGATACGGCTGAGTCGATGACCGCTCGGCCGTGGGCCCTGGTCCCTCCGGTCACCGTCTCACTCAACTCGGCTCGCAACGTCGGACCGCCATCGATGGGGTCGTACATGCCGTTGGGGTTGAGGCCTTCGGCTCGAAGAAGGTGAAAGGCCGGGAGTGACGCTGCGTTGACCGGGCCGAGGCAGTCCAGCACGGGAGCGGTCAGGGGGAGCATATGGTCGGCCATGCCCTGCAGCCGCGAGGGCTGTTCGATCAGGGCGACCTCGGCCTCGGTCGACGTCGCCCACTGGGGAGCAAAGTGCGCCCCGAAGAACCGCCAGAATGGAGCGGAGCCGTCAGGGTCGAAGCGGCCTCGAAGATGGGAGGCCACGGTCGACGGGATCTGGCTGTGGACCAGATGCAGCAGCATGAACCGTCCCCGAGAGAGAAGGCTTCCGACGCTGCGACCCCGGGCCGCGGAACTGAGGAAACTCGAATCGAGCTCGGTCCTGGTCCACGGCGACGACGAGCTCCGCATGACCAGCCCGTGGCCGTCCTCACTGGTTGACACCTCCACCGCGAGGTTTGGCATGCTCTCCTTGAAGGTCACCCCGGTGAGGCCGACCAGCGAACCATCGCCGTCGGCCGCCACAAACAGCAGCCGACGCTGATCCTCGGCGGCCATGACGAAGGATCCCGTTGCCAAAGCAGCAACGGTCTCGGCGGTGTCGGTGCAGGCTTGTTTTGCCGAGGTCGGGGAGCTGGGCAGTGATGACATGCCCATCACCTCGTCTCCGACCGGCTCCAGAAGTCGCCATATTGCCTCGGCATCAACCGGTCGGGCTGGTCGCAGGATGACCGTGTCATGAGTCGGGCGATCGCCTGGGGACGGCCCGGTGTTCATGACCCCGACCGTTGGTAGGCCCGATGAAGCACCTCGGCAACCACGGCGGCCCGACCGGGAATGCTGTCGACGTCGGCGAACTCGCCTGAGCTGTGAATGCCACCGCCGAAGATGCCGAGGCTGTCCACGTTCGGTAGCCCCGCTGCCGCGAGGTCATTGCCGTCGCAACAGCCGCCGGTGTTCTCGGCCGGGATGTCCAGGCTCAGGGCCGCTGCGCTGTCTGTGACATCGGCTAGCAATTGATCGAGTTCGGGGTTCCTGGTCTTCGGAGGGCGGGTTGATGTCCAGACCAGATCAACCTGCAGATCGGAGCCTTCCATCGACTCGGCAACCGCCTCGGCAAAACGTTCCTCGATCCACCGCTGGTCTTCTTCGGTCTCGACCCGCATGTTGTAGCTTCCGACCGCCAGGTCCGAAACGACGTTGAGTGCGCCACCGCCAGTGATGCGCCCACAGTTCACGGTGACACCATCACGGCTGTTGAACGCTTCGAGCTTGGTGATCAGCTTGGCCAGTCCGAGTATGGCCGAACGTCCCTGATCATGGGCCCGACCAACGTGGGAGGCCTGGCCGTGCACGATGGTATGTCCGGTCAGGGAGCCTTTCCTGGCGCCGGCGACGCCGCCCGATGGCAAAGCGGGCTCAAACCCAAGCCCCAGATCGGCCGCGGCTGCAGCCTCCCGCAGCAGCACCTTGGATCCGATCGAGCCGATCTCTTCGTCCGGGACGACCAGGAACTCCCACCCGATCTGTTGGCCCCACTCGACGGTGTCGAGATAGCGCAGGACCTCGGTGGCCAGAACAAGGCCGCCCTTGCAGTCGGCAACGCCGGGTCCGAACAGTCTGCGGTCGGTAACGGTCACGTCCTGGAATGAGCTGTCGGCGGGAAACACGGTGTCGAGGTGCCCGAAGAGACACACCCGGAACGTCGCATCCGACCGTTTGGTCGCTCGGAGGGCGTCGCCAACCGGCTGCGAGTCAGTGACACCGGCCGGACTGAGGCCGGGCGTCGGCTCGACCGACAGGAACTCCACCGTCTCCGGTTGAATATCGGCGATCATGTCGGCCAGCCGTTCACCACATCGGTTGACGCCGTCGGGGTTCAGTGAGCCGGAATTAATCTCGGCCAGGGCCACGATGTTGTCGCTGAGACGGTGCAATTCCGAGCCGAGTTGTTCGCTCAACGGTGTGGTGGTGATTCTCACAGCCTCAGCGTAGCTGGCCCGGTGGATCTCCCCGGCGAGCGCGGTGACCCGGTCGCAGTGCGTGGGGTTAGCCGGTCATAGCGAGAATGGTGCGCAGCGCCGATGAGGAGATGTTGGCCCCACAGGTCACAACCACGATGTTGGAGCCCGGGTGCTCGGTGCCGTAGCGCTCAGCGGCGGCAAGAGCCACGCCGGCCGCTCCCTCCACCAGCTCGTGATGGTCGTCCACCATGGCGGTGACGGCGGCGGCGATGTCCGACTCGCCGACCGCGATCCACTCATCGACCAGTCGACTACACATGGGGTGGGTGATGGAGCCGGCTTCGACCGCGCCGGCGGTGCCATCGGACAGCGTCGGCAAGGCCGGTGGCTCGATGATTTCGCCGGCCGCAACCGAGGCAGCCATGGCCTGATCGTTCTCCGGTGAAGCACCGATGATGGTGGTAGCCGGCAGACGATCTTTGATCCAGGTGGCGATGCCCGAGATCAGGCCTCCACCACCGACCGCGATAACGACCGCGTCCAGCATCCCACGTTGTGGCGCCTCGAATTCCAGTGCCGGCCAGTCCTCGGTGATCTCCAAGCCGATGGTTCCCTGGCCGGCTACGACCTGAGGATCGTTGTATGGCGAGATGTAGGTGATGCCGTTTTTGATCGATGCCTGCCTGGCGGTCACCTCGGCAACTGCGGTGTCTGTGTCATCGACGGTGACGATCGTGGCGCCAAGGCGGTCGATGGCATCGACTTTCGATGCCGAGGCTCCGTGCGGTAAATACACCGTGCAGGAGATGCCACGAGCGGCTGCTGCGGTGGCAACGCCGATGCCATGGTTGCCGGACGACGCGGTGATGACCCCCTGGGCCGATTGCTCGTCGGTAAGACTGAACGTCTTGTTGAGGGCGCCCCGGATCTTGAAGCTGCCGGTCCGCTGCCGATGTTCGGCCTTGATCACCATCGTCGAACCGGAGCGCTGCGACATCGGGGCGGACAGGACCAGCGGGGTTCGAACGGCGTGGTCATCGATCCGGCCGGCGGCGGCGGTGATGTCGGCCGCGCCAACGGAGTTGGATCCGCCCTCGGCGGTCGGGGAGGAACTGCCGTCGTTGCTGTTGGTCATGGCTGGACTCTATTGGGACGTCACAGGTTCTGACCCACCCTGATGAGGCTGCCATCAGGGTCGTGAAGCGCGAACTCTCGCATCTGCCAGGGGTGGTCGACGATCGGCCCGACTTTGATCCCGGCTTCGTTCCACCGGCGATGCCAATCCGCAGCGTCCTGGACATGAAAATAGCCGGCCGCCCGGTTCTGTTCGCGCACCAGGTCTGCCACGAGGGCCAGGTGGAGGATCTCGGCGCCGTTGTGGGACACCCAGGCGTAGCCGCCATCGAGGTCCTCGACCTCGAACCCGAGGGAACTGTAGAAGGCCGTTGCGGTCTGCATGTCGGCCATCGGAAAGATCATCTTGGTCACGATCGTCGTGCCGGGGTTTGGTCGCTCCATGCGAGGAACGGTAGCGCGGCGAGAATCGGCGATCCTCAATCCGCCGGCCTCTCGGGGTACCCGGGGCCTCGCTCCCCAGATCATGTCTATTTCCGGCAGCTGCCGGCATGCTGGGGGGAAGCGGCCGGTTTCCGACTATGCCGCTTGGTCGTTCCGTGGTGGTGGGCGAAGCACCAGACGTCGCGTGGCGTGTCGCTGACGTTCGGGTGGTGAGCCCATCTGTGTAAGCGACCTTCTTGGGACATACCGGGCTTCGGTCTTCTGTTCGCCCGTTGCTAAGGGTTTGGGACCGAGACGGCTTGGATTTCGACTACTTGGATTGTCTCGGTTGCTGTTCGTTCGACGGGTACCCAGGGGCCGTAGGTTCCTGGGGCGTTGGTCGTGTGGGTGACGTCGAAGCTGATGGTGCCGGCCAG
>JAVJHY011519410.1:0-12327 GCA_035593235.1 Phascolosoma agassizii | reverse complement strand
TTGCTCTGTCGCCTCGACAAAATCTAATATCATATTCACATTGTAAAACGCCAATTTATTTCTGACCGGGCCCTAAGGCTAAATGTGAGAAGTTTAAAAATAACGTTAAGGAATTCCTGATATCCTGTGCATCAAAGAAAGCATAGTTCTGTCCACGCCGCCGGAGGGGATCCAGCCTTAAGGATTCCCTCCGGATCTAGCCTGAGGGGCGTAGAAAAACTAATCTAAACCTGAGCGAAAAAGTGGTATTTTAGCTTATTCTGCGCCCCTGAGTTAGTCATGCGGTTTTGTAGCAAGAGTACTTAGGTTACTTATTTTCATGGATTTATGGAAATGATCGGGATGAAAAAATTTTGGAATATTTTGAAGTCCGATCATTTTCTCAAGTTCTTGAAAATGAAAAAGATAAGTGCTCGCAGTAAAAATCGCGTGAATAATTGAGGCTAAGCCTTTTTTTTGAATTAATACAAAAGGGGCCTTGCCGTTTTTCGCGTATGTCAAAAACTGAGGGTTACGGACAAACTGCATATCATAACAGCGTCAGTTTGGCCATAGACCAAGATCGTCTTTCGAAGCTACCATTCCTGATTAATGAACCTTTCCGACAACCTTCAGGGTATAGAAGAGGGATTCCGAATTTTTGGAAGGAAGAATGGAGCCAGCGACCGGACTCGAACCGGTGACCTGCGCATTACAAATGCGCTGCTCTACCAACTGAGCTATGCTGGCTCTATCGTTAATTTTAATAATATTATAAAGTCCCGTACATTAAAATCAAGGCGTATAAATTTTAAGTCTCCGTGACTTATGTTTCCAACAGGCGATTTGACTGTTATAATCTTCAGTCTAGCTGATAATTAGCTCAGGGCTGGCACTACAATTCTCCCCTTCGAGTAGTCCCTCTTTCTACAAGAGGGCGGCTGAGGATGGGTAACGAGAGATGTAAGCCCATAGTTCCGGAGCTACAGGAAGCGCCATATTGCTCTTATAGCCAACCCCTTTTGGGGCCATAAATTCTCTCATCCGATTGCTTCGATGCCGACTTCACCAGTTCTGATACGGATACAATCAACTAGATCAAGAACAAAAATTTTTCCATCTCCGATTTCTCCAGATCGGGCACCATCGATGATCGCATCGGTTGTCTGTTTTACAAAATCGTCATTAACCGCGACCTCCAGCCGGATTTTCTTCAACAAGTTTACTTCGGTCACCGCCCCTCGATATGACTCACGATACCCCATCTGCTGCCCGCAGCCAAGGGCGTTAGTCACCGACATTCTAAAGACTTCGGTTTTAAAGAGAGATTGCTTTACAGCCGGTAACCTTTCTGGTTGAATATAAGCAATAATTAATTTCATGGTTTGGCAAAACTCCTTAATTTTTACCTATTGGCTGGAGAAAATCTGAAAGCCGCCGTAGGCTTCCATCCCATGTTCACTAATGTCTAGGCCAACGCTTTCTTCTTTCTCGCTCACTCTTAAACCCATCGCCATTTTGATAGCCAGAAAAATCACGCCAGCCGAGATCAAACAAAAGCATCCTACTGCAATAATTCCCATGATTTGAGCGCCAACTCGGCATCCTTCTCCCCATATGCCTGCAGCTAAAGTTCCCCATATACCACAAACCAAATGAACCGAAATTGCGCCGACAGGGTCATCTAACTTATTCTTATCCAGTAAGATAACTGAAATTACCACAATTATTCCAGCGATGAGTCCAATAATTGTGGAGGCAGAAATAGAAACTACATCTGCTCCGGCGGTGATGGCGACTAAACCAGCGAGAGATCCGTTAAGCATCATGGAAAGATCTGGTTTTTTTTGAACTAGCCATGAGGTTGACATTGCGCCAATGATTCCCGCGGCCGCGGCCAGACAGGTGGTAACCAGTACATACGAAGTTAAGCCGGGATCAGCGGATAACACGGATCCGCCATTAAAACCAAACCATCCCAACCAGAGCAAAAAGACCCCTATTGTTGCGAGGGGCAGGCTATGTCCCGGGATTGCCGTTACTCTGCCATTCCGGTATTTTCCTATCCGTGGACCGAGGATAATTGCTCCGATTAACGCACCCCAGCCACCGACAGAATGAACGATTGTAGAGCCAGCAAAGTCATAAAAACCTTTTGCCTCTAACCAACCTCCACCCCATTTCCAACTCCCAACAATAGGATAAATTACAGCTACGTAAAGAATGGAAAAAACGAAAAAACTACTCAGTTTTATTCTCTCCGCAACAGCCCCGGAAACGATTGTAGCTGCCGTTGCTGCGAACATCCCTTGAAACAAAAAATCTGTCCAGTAGGTGTATCCAACATTATAAGCACTCGAAGTACCATCCGGTCCTGGATGCAAACCGAAGCCGGAAAAACCACAGTAGCCGTTGAATTCGCCAGGATACATTAGATTGAAACCGACGAGTGTGTATGTCAGTAGTCCGATAGCGACAATTCCGACGTTTTTGGCGAGAATATTAACAGCGTTTTTCGCACGAGTTAGTCCGCTTTCCAGGGTCGCGAACCCTAGATGCATTATAAAAACCAAGAAAGTCGCAACCATCATCCAAACGTTATTCACAGTAAATAATTCGATCGTCACTTGGTTCGTCTCGTTAGTTAAAATGGTACCAGTAGGATCTGTGGCTATCGCTTCTTCCGCTATAACCGGTGATAGATTAGAATATAAAAAGAAAATGGTGAGCACTAATTTAATAGTTCCTAATTTCATATTAGTTTATCCTTGGTTATACCAACTTTAACTAATCGATGTTATTGTATTGAGTTGTATGTCAACTGGCAGAAGTGAAAATACCATTAACTAAGTAAACTAATTGGGCAGTTGCTTGAATTCAACGTGCTACTGTGGTTCCGTTTTACCAGCATCTTTTAAGGCTATATATTTTACTTTCAATCCAGACAGAGAAAAGAAAACTCTGTTTCAAAGCGTATTATTTGATGGATGAGGTTGGTCGAAATTGAGTATTTTGAGCTCTCCTAGGCTGAATTATTCATACGAGTTTCACTGCGAGTACTTGTATCCATACATTTTCCAAGTCTTCTCGTTACAGATCTCCTAGGAATAATCCAGGCTAAAGATTACCAACATCTTATGACCGAATTAATCATTGTCGTGCTAACCGTCATTTTCACCTCCGGGATGTGCTCTTTATTTGAGGCAGTGCTCTACTCGGTACCTATAAGCCACATACAGAATCTTATCAATTCCAACCGTGCCGCAGGAAATATTCTCCATAAACTTCGGGAAAAAGTGGATGCTCCTATCGTTGCAATTTTATCCCTGAATACCATCGCGAATACAGCGGGAGCGGCAATGGCTGGTGCGATTGCTGCCGATGTGCTCGGATCCAAATGGCTCGCCTATTTTTCCGCACTTTTTACCTTAGGTATTCTTTTTTTATCAGAGATCATTCCCAAAACAGCGGGGGTGGCTTACTGCCGACCATTGTCATCGATTGTAGCCTGGCCGATCCAAATGTTAGTATGGTTTTTCCACCCATTCGTCTGGGCATGTGGACTCGCCACTAAGATTATTTCCGGAACGCGTTCTCAAGCATCAATTTCTGAAGAGGAGCTCATCGTACTTGCCCATATGGGGAAACGCGCGGGGGTGATCGATGCAGATGAGGCTGCGGTTATTCAAAATATTCTATCCCTCGAGTCTAAGTGTGTTCGAGATATTATGACTCCCCGTACAGTCATTTTCGCGTTACAGGCAAGCATGAGTGTAGAGAATGCCCGAAAGGATAATGAGATTTTAAACCATAGTCGGATCCCTATATACGATGAGAATTTCGAGGATATTGTCGGAATTATTCATCGCCGAGATATCTTAAATGCAGTCGCGGAAGATAGGTTTGGGGTCAAACTAGAGTCACTGATGCGCCCTGTTCAATTTGTACTTGAGTCGATGAAACTCGACAAAGTTCTCAAGGATTTTTTGGACGAGCGCCGCCATATGTTTGTCGCAATTGGTGAGTTTGGCGGGCTTTCTGGCATAATCACACTGGAAGACGTTCTAGAAGAAATACTCGGAAAGGAAATTGTTGATGAGTTCGACACAGTCAGTGATATGCGGGCTCTGGCAAAACGTCGAAGAGAGCAACTCTTTGAAAACGCGAAACACAAAAAAGTAAAAAAAGGAATTGCTGATAAACAAACAAAATGAAATATCTGACACATGGCAATAGGCGTCACAAAATTATGGCTAAACACATAAGAGAGCAATCTGTGATGAAATAGTCACGGTCTTCAGTCGAGAAAGCTTTAGCCTATTTCTAAATAAAATATACCAGCGAAACCTTTAACCATTCTGAAACATAGGCTAAGAGCATTTTTTAAAATAGTTCACTCTTCTTAATGTCCCATGTTCAAGCCATCTTTTAACGGTTAAATCACGGCCTTAACATAGAAATATTTCAATATTCCTATCTTCGGGTCGCAATTCAATCGTCCAAACCTGACATAAATCTGAGCAATAAATAAGAATAAACTATTTTAAAACACGCTCTAAGGATCTGTCCAAAAATAAATCAGCCAAATGGAAGGCGAGATGAGCAACTTATTTGTGAACGGATCCTATAAAACGTTAAAAGTCTCGATATATCGCGTTCTAGATTAACGTTTGTTGCTTCATGATGAGAAAGGCAGACGATAGGTAAGATGGTGGACGGTTATATTTTTCCTTTCAAACTCGCTTTCAAACTCGCTTTTAATATGACGTACGTCTTCTATGCCTTTTTGCGAAGTACCGTAGCAGGTCAGACCTTGGATGGCAGCTTGAATAAAGGAGAGATATTGGAAATCGTCGGTGGCGATATGGAGAATTCCGCCTGGAACAATTTTTGTGCTCAGCCTTCCAAGAAATTCCGATGTGAGTAATCTTTTCGATCGATGTCGGCTCTTCGGCCAAGGATCGGGACAAAGTATATGAACGCGACTCATAGAACGATCTGGCAGTTGATAGCCAACAAGCTCCCATGCATTTACCCGAAGTAAGAGGATATTTGGCAGACCGCGTCGTTCCGCTTTTTTTTGCACCTTACGTAAGCGGCCGAGCATGATATCCGCACCGATCACTAAGGAAGACGCACTACGAGCGGCTAGCGACAGCAAAAATCCGCCTTTCCCACACCCTAAGTCAAGTTCCATCCTGGAATACTGGGGGGCAAGCTTAAGTGGCGAATAACAACAGGTTCGAATCTGGAGCATGGCGAATTTAGGTCCTTGGTTTATCCTTGTTTATATATAAAATTGTAACTACTCAGGTTCAAAGTTCAAGGTTCAGGGGTTCAACGGTTAAAAACTAAGACACGTGAACCGTCTTTTAGGATTTTTTTAGGGCTTTCAGCTGTTCAACCGTTGAACCGTGAACCGCCGAACCAGATAACCTGAGTAGTTACATAAAATTTACATGAAGGTGGAGAGCTTTCCAGGGCCTTGATCTAACTGAATAGAAAATCATGAATATCTTAAGAAGTTGTGTCAAAAGTAAAGTTTTATCATTCATAAATGAGCATCAACTATTCAACGACTTTGATACAATAACCGTAGGTTTTAGTGGCGGTCCGGACAGTACTGGGCTTTTAATTCTACTGAATGAAATTTTTAAGGACGTTAGGGCGGTTCATTTGCATCACGGATTACGTGGGCGAGAAGCGGATGACGACGAGAGATGGTGCAAAAATTTTTGCAATAAATTCCATATTCCATATAGTTTTGCCAACTTAGATGTCTTTAGAAACCGCGTCAAAGGCGAAAGCATCGAGATGGCGTCGCGCAGACTAAGAATCGATTATTGGGCAAGTCTATTCGCGGACGCGCCCCGTAGCGCCTTAGCATTAGGCCATCATTTAGACGATAGAATCGAGAACTTCTTTATTCGCTTTTTCCGAAGTAGTAATACAAGTGGGTTAACAGGGTTACGAGCCTATACTATTCTAGACGGTATCAAAATAGTAAGACCTCTTCTATCTCTTAAAAAGGAAGAAATAATACGTTTTTTGGAAGAATATGGTATCGAGAATTACCGTATCGATAAAAGTAATACTGAAGAACGATTTTGTCGAAACAAAATACGGCTTAAATTAATTCCCATTCTACTTGAAATCTGTGGTAATAAAAATAGGCTAGTCAAAAGCTTAGACCTTCTGGAGCAAGATGCCATTACATTGGAGAAAATAGTTGAGGATTTAGTTGATGACCTCCCAGAAACCAAGCTTTCACCAAATGCTCTTCTTGATGTGCATCCATCGCTCTGGTCTCGATTTTTACGCAAGTGGGCTAATGTAAAATATGGTCGAAATTTACCAATTAGGGGATCGATACTTAAAAATTTACAGCACAATTTGGGTTCTTGCATTTCAGAATCTCAACAGTTCGATCTAGATAAGAAAACCGTTTTTCTGGTTGATCAGAATGAAATCTCTCTGAGAGCCAAGCATCTCTCTGAGCTCTCAAAAGAGATAAGATGGGAATGGAAAAAAAAAGCAAAGTTAGTAGTTCCCAATACGACGGTTGCGTTAACGGCTTCCGTAATGAAATGCTTGGAATTGGATAATTTTTCCGAAATAAATTCGGAGTTTTGGGATCCCGAAGCTTTGGGAGACTATCTAATTATTCGTCGGCGATACCCTGGAGATAAGATGATCCCGTTCGGTGGAGAGCATAGCATCAGGGTGAAAAAGCTAATAAATAATGCCAAGCTTACAACATCGCAAAAGCGACGATTAGTCGTTGTTGCTAACCCAAATGGTCAAATCGTATGGATTCCGTTTGTCAGAAGGGCCCACTTAGGCAAAGTGACCAAGCGTAACGGGTCTTGTATAAAATTGACAATTTGTACACCATAAGGTCGCTGTATAAATAAATCATGAAATTTTAGATTTTTATTTTCAGTAACTTCCAACGAGAAACCTGTGTGAAATTGCTGTTTCAACAACCCATCCCTTCCGAATTATTGCAAAAGGCAGCACCAAAAGGACGAACGGATGAAATCGGTTATGACTTAAAGAACCGTGTAGATTCGCTGCATTCAAAAATCATCCCAAAAGTTGTAAAGAAGGCGATGTCTGAATGTGAAGACCAATCTTAATCTGCTATCTCTTTGCGAGAGAATTTGTTGTGATAAATGCCTATTCTCGCGGAGGGAATTAGATCTTAAAATAGGCTATAGGAGAAAGAGAGGCTGGATTATAAAAAGTTCAGGTCATTGAAATTGACAATCAACGTTGTCAAAGTAACCAGGGGTGTTGAAATCCCTGGTGAAAAGAGCGGAAGACCGGAAATCATATGCCTTAGCCTACAGCCTAAACAACCTGAATCGTTATTGTCGATGAAGGATAATATCGAATAATTTCCTTTTTCCAGGCTCCTATAACGTCTTCAACTGGATTGAGTTCACTGTTACCTTATAGTAAACAGTAATGGAATGGATGAATTACAGCGTGATAAAAAATCTACATCTGGCACTACTCCTGGTTGCTTTGTTTGCGGTTCAACCTGACGCTACCTTGGGTCAAGATTCCGAGGAAAAAGGGGATACCGCGTCTATTGATAGCAAACCAACTGGGACAATCGAGTCGGATAAGGTCACTACAAATGGGCGCCTTGGGGAGGTCGTCGTTACTGATGTTAACGATTTTGTCAAGTTGGGGAATAAGGCTTACGATGACGGATTGTTCGACATGGCCGAGAAAATGTACGCAAAATACTGGGACAAAGTTAACGATCAAGACCACCTTATTGATGCCGCTATAAACCTATCAAAGAGTCGAATATCTCAGAATAAAATAGAAGAAGCGATGTCAGTATTGCAAGGCGTTTCTTCTCGTAATAAGGAACTCTATCCGAATCCCAACTCAGAGTATCATCAGCTAACTAAAGAAAATTACTTTACGGTTAATTTTTGGATAGCTCGGTTGTTATATATACAAGAAGACCGAAAGGCCGCCGTATCGATGTACAACGAAATAATCGGTCAAACAAGTGATGCCAAACTCAAGACCAAGGCTTCACTCGGATTAGCCGAATGCCACATTGGTTTAGAGAATTGGCAACAAGCCAAATTGATTCTAAATCGGATTATTGAAACTGAAAGTAATGAGCAATTACTGAATGAAGCGTATATCGAACTTATTCAGGTATCGATTGCAGAAAAAGATTTTGATCAAGCCAATAATCTAATACAAGCGGGGTTAAATGCGACGACCGAGAAGCATCGCGAGAGTCTTGAAATGATGCACATCGTCTTACTTCTTGCTCAAGATCGAACCACAGATGCTTTTAACTATTATCGTGACACATTTCAGAAGCTGACTGGCTATTTTGAGGACAATTCGAATTATCCAATTTTGCGAGATTTGGGACTACGCTTACTCGAATCTAAGGACTATGATTCAGCCAAGAATGTTTTTGAACGCATGCTGCCATTGCTGAGGAGTGAACATCAAAAAAAAGAAACTTTACTCGATTTAGCTAAGGTTGAAGATACTGCCGGAAAACGTCAAGTTGCGATTGACCACTACATACGGTACGTAGAACTATACGAAAGCGACAGCTTGATTTCCAAAATTCGGCTACGAATTGCCCAACTTTATGAAGACGAAGAAGAGTTTGATCTTGCCCTGGATTATTTACTGAAGGTGTATGAAGCCGAAAATAATTGGGCTGAGCTTAAATATGAGGCAGCACAAAAAATTGCATGGATGTACAGAAACCATAAAAATGATTACGAAAAGGCTATTAAATATTTTTTTGAGTCTTCTACTCTCAACGTGACCGAGGAAGAAAAAGCAAAAGGGATTTTCTTTGCTGCCGAAACGTATCTTTTTACCGGGGATTTCAATAACGCTGCTATCTATTACCAGAGTATACCAGATTCTTACAGCAAAAGTGTTTATATCGAGGAAGCTCGATTTAAGCAAGGACAAGCCCGATTTAAAGGGCAACGGTTCCGAATGGCTGGGGAGGCCTTCAAGCAATACCTTAATGAATGGCCTGATGGAAAATATTCGGCAGATGCCCTTGTAAATAAAGGTGTATGCGAACGTTTGGCGGGTGACTATACGTTATCTATTACGACGCTGAAATCATTTATTGAGAAGTATCCGGATCATGAACAGGCACCGTGGGTTCTGTTAGAGGCAAGCCAGTCCGCTACCGCAGCGGAGTTACAGCCAGACGCAATTAATTTTTTAACCAGGGTCATTAAAAAATTTAAGGGGTCCGAGCACTATCCACACGCATTATACCGTCGGGCCTATCTTCATTTATCATACGGCTTCTACTCCGAAGCTAGAGAAGATAGCTTTGCCTTTTTAGCGGAGTTTTCCGATTCTCACCCGCAACTGGCCGCGGACGTTTATCTCTGGTTAGCTGATCATTTTGCCAATAATGAAGATTATGGCCAGGCCGAGAGCTTGTTTATGGAGGTTGTAAATCGATACCAGGACTTGGATGATGCCCCGGTGGCCTTATATGAGGCAGCTAAATGCGCTTTTAGCTTGAGCAAAATTGAAAACGACGACTATGACAAAGCGTTGGCTTATATAGATGACTTACTTTCTAATTATCCAGAGGCGCCAGCAAGAGTGCTTGCGCAGGCCAGATTCCTACATGGAGATATCGCCTCTATCTTGGGTAATTTCGAGGAGGCAGCTCGTTGGTTTAAAGCGTGTTCAGAGTCGGTTCCAAGAACGGATTTATATTATGCCGCCTTGGGAAGGCTCGGCGAGTGTCATTACTCTATTGCATCCACAAGTGAAGACCCAAATCAGGAATACGAAAAAGCGTTGTCGTATTTCAATACTATTATTGATGGTAAAAACGTTAAACATTCCCTGGTGGAAATGGCAAGGTATCGCACTGGAAAAACCTATGAATTGTTAAATCAACCAGACAAAGCCAAAGATGAATATTTCGAAATTTTCTTCAAATACGACCGTGAGCGAAAGAACCGGAGAATATTTCACTGGTATTATTTTGCCAGAGCAGGTTTCGATTTGGCCCGGCTCTACGAAGGAGAAGGCGAATATACTTCTGCAAAGACAATCTATAACCGACTCGCCAACTCTGGTACTCCAGTTGCCGACGATGCTAGATTGAAGGCGGAAGAGCTGGACCGTATCTATTTCAGAAAGTAGAGTAAAGACTCAATAGGAAAAGAGTCACATTCATATGGCGCGATAGCCCCAGACCAATACTTTGGCTTAGGGGCTTAGAAAAACACCATCTACCAATTTTTATCCCATACTCAGGTCAGATAAATTTGGCCACGTCTTAATCCCAAATTTGATGTTGCGCTGTTCCTTATTGAGAGGCCTTCTCACTCCGTTCGGCTGTCGAAATAGTTCACTATTCCTGCGGATTTGCTCAATCGGCGCGATCAAATCTAATCTAAATCTGAGTCAAAAACGATAATTAGAATTTTCTAATCCCCTACATTACTCCCATACCCGTCTTGCTTTTCCTGAGAATCAATCCGCTATGGCAATCTTTTCTCGATTTATCTGACAACGATTCGCTAAGGGCCCGGTCAGAAATAAATTGGCGTTTTACAATGTGAATATGATATTAGATTTTGTCGAGGCGACAGAGCAAAACCGGAGAACTAACAGCGTTAATTTGAGAATTTTGTGAGCGAACCTCGGCGGAAGGTAATGTTATAGTTGCGCTTTTAAATGTTAATTTATTTCTGACCAGGCCCTTAGGAGAAACTCATGTCAACGGAAAACCATGTAAAGTCACGTTGCGGTTTCGAGATTCAGTCTTCAATTCCAGTCCTACGAATGTTTGATGAAACCAAGGCTAAGGCTTTTTACTTAGACTATTTGGGATTCGAAGTTGACTGGGAGCATCGATTTCGCCCGAACGCGCCCTTATACCTACAGATCCATCAGGGGGATGCCATCATTCATCTTAACGGGCATGCCAAAATGGACGCACCGATCTCCGAAGTCCGTATTCCAGTCAGGGGATTAGATAATTATTGTAGGTATCTGCGCGGGAAAAAAGCTCAATATCCCCAGCCGTGTATCGTGGATCCGCGGGGCAATGGGGTGAATACGGATATGAATATCTATGATCCCTTTGACAACTATCTGGTTTTCTGGGAAGCCCTAGACAGTGTATAACCACTCAGGATAATAATATCTTGTATTTCAAAGCACTCAAGAAAATGGTCATTACAAGAGCAATTTTGGAAAGTTTTTTGCCGTAGAATCAACACCTTTATTCATTCAATTTTTACTCAGAAAGACCGTGGCGTAGTCCCTTATTCGTAGAAGCCTGCAATAAAAAACAAGAAAACTAAGGACGAATATACCCGATTACTATTTTTCTTAATTTTTCCCCAACGGGGGTACATTCAGGTCCTGGGGTGATCACCCCAGGACCTGAATGTACCCCCTTATTCTTTTCCTGCAGGGGATACATAATTTCCCATTGGGTTGCGGGCCATGCCGCTTTAGTTTATTCCTAGCACCTATCTCGAACCGATATGTTTCTATTCTTAACGTTCCTTAAGAATTATACAGAAATTTGATTATGTAGAAAAAAAGGAAATCAGGAATATCGAAATCAATCCAAACAGAGAATAGGTTTGAGGAGTGGGTAATTTTCGAATCAATCGAAAATTGGAACGAGGGAAGAGATACTGAAAGAAGTCAAGATAGAATTTGTTAATACTTTGACAAATCCGATAGCTTATGATATATTTGTAATAGTTACAATCAATTCTCGAGTTAAGTCAGTTAATAACTCTTAAAATAAGGAGGTATGCTAATCGAGTATAAATTATTTAAAACAATTTTAGCAGCTTTGCCTCTTCTATTTACTTCTCTTAAACTTGGTCAATGAAATTACCAGAAGTTCTTTGTGGTATGCTTGCCCTGATAGTGTAAAGCTTATTGACCGGATTTTGGAAGAGTTGAGGCGAATCACGTAAAAAGTATAAGATAATAGTCTTACATAAGATTAAACCAAGCTAGTTGAGCTTTGGTATAAAATTTATAGGACCCTCAGCACATTCGTACGGTGTTGAGGGTTTCTCGTTTTGGAGCTGTTAACCACATTCTGTGTTTATAGATATTTAGCTAGACTTGATGTCTATTATATATCGCAACACAGGATTAAAATAATGGACACTAAATAAAAATTTGTTAATTCTCTTTCCTCTCCTAAACTGCTTCTTGTTTAACTAGTTGTATCTCTTCCAATACCTTTAAATCGGCGTCGTAAATTTCGACGCCATTTTTTATGATTTAATTTGACACCTTTTTTCTTACTTCGCTTGGCTTTCTTTT
>JAVJHY011519409.1:44063-55494 GCA_035593235.1 Phascolosoma agassizii | reverse complement strand
GCCGATGATCACGACCACGCCAAGGCGATGTTCAACCTCGGTCTCCTTCTCGACGGGCGGGGTGATGTTGTTGAGGCTGAGCAGTGGTACCGGCGAGCCGCCGATGATCACGACCACGCCAAGGCGATGTTCAACCTCGGTCTCCTTCTCGACGGGCGGGGTGATGTTGTTGAGGCGGAGCAGTGGTGGAGGCGAGCCGCCGATCGTGGCGTCACCTGACAGAGTTGCGAGAGGTCAGGAGGTCTCCCTGTTCGAGTGTCTCGTTTGGGGATCCCCTTCCGGTGCCACACTGCGCCGGGTCACCTTGGGTGGAACGTTCGGCTGGTCTAACTCTCGGGCTGTGGGGTGATGGAGTCCAGAGCATCGTTTTCGGCTTGCCTGCGACACTTCACCGGGTCACGGCCCAAGGACTCGCCTATCTCTTCCCACGACGAAGCGGTGGCTGCGAGTTCGGTCAGTTTGGCGAGATCCTCCGGGGTCCATGGGGCCTGGCGGGCTGGTTTGTCTGGTTTGTCTGGTATCGATCGGCCGTGAACCTCTTCGAACGCTAACCGTCTCGCTTGCGCTTTGAGAGCGCTAGGGGTGCGGCCCAGTTGTTCACTTACTACTGGCCAGTCGGTCCCGGACTTGACGAGGTCGAGCAGCTCCCGATCCTCATCGTCGGTCCAACGGCTGTAAGCGTTCGGATTCGTCTCAACGGTCTCCAGGATCTTGGTCCGATTCGAAACCGGATCCGGCTCACCTGATGGTTGATCGTCGTTTGCCGCCATGACTCAAACAATAAACCGACGGTGGGACACCCCAGCATCGCCGCCGTGCTGCCTGTGCATACGAACACGACTCGCCGACGACAACGAACTTAGGGGCTGTCGCCGGGTTCCCACATGAGACGTGCGATGCCGATGAGGGTTACCGCTACGAGGACGAACGCGCCGCCAGCGTGCATGAGACCATCAAGCCCTATGTCGTGTAGCAACGCGGTCAACCCGCCGACGCTGCTAGCGGCGACGATGGCCTTTTTGGCCCGTGACGAGGATCCGTACAGGATCCTGAATCAGGTCGCTGACCTGGTGAAGCTCAGCGAGCCTCAGGCACCGATCCCTCCGTTTGGGCCTCAATCGTGTCACAACTCGTCCAGTACCGTTTTTGGAACGATCTGACATTGAAGGTCCTGGTCACAGGATCGTTGACCTGTAGCCGGGCCTCGATCTGTGGTTCACCCGCTCAGGATCCTGCACTGATCCTCCTCAGACCCCAAAACGCCGTCTCTCTCTTTGGTGGCCCTCAGTAGTGGGGTCCTAGTGCCGCCTCTCGCAACTTTTCGGGGCGTTGGATGTAACGGTGGCGGTGCTGGTGGTAAGTGGTAACTACACCAACAACACCGAAAGGAATGGCAGTCTCATCGCCCGGCCTATGGGTGGCTCACACCGAAGGGTACGTTGCCACGGCCGGACCTGGAAAAGGGCAGAGTCTGAAGGTCGTTCAGCTACCAAAAGGTCACGGAATACCCGAAATAATGACGGACTATTGTCCAGGGGATTAGTCAATTGTCGAACCCTTCTCGGTTCCGACTGGTGACTCATGACAACTTATCAATTTGTCTTGTTTCACAATATCGACTCTGAAATTGAGCTGAATTTTGACGTATTGAGTTCAAGTCGGCTATGCGCCGCGCTGACAGTAGACCAGTTCCGGGGCATTCTGGCCTGATGGGATATCGAATAAGTCACCCGATTGCGATCATCACTGCAGCGCTTCTTCTCCCGGTCGGCCTGGGCGCGTGCACCTCGGCAGACGAAGGCCAGGATTCTGCGCCTTCCGAGGTCTCCACCACCGAGGCCGGGCCCAGTGAGCCAGAGGTCCAGACTGAGATCCCAGAGGAGCTGCTCGAGTTAGTCGGACTGCCCCTCAGGGAGTTCACTGAGCGCGTAACGGCGTTGAGGTACACCACCGTCCATGAGGCGAAGAGGGATGGAGAAGTGCGCCCTGCTGAGGCGGTCCTGAATCCGAACAGGGTGAACGTTGAGACGATGGACGGAGTCGTGACGAAGATTACACATCTCGGCTGAAAGGCGCCTGGGACGCCGCCCCATCGAGAGGCCTTGGGACCCAAGCCTTTGATTTGTGGAACTTGCGACGAGTGACACAAGTCATAACCTCCAATCACACGGTTTGAACCATCTCTGTTTGATAAAAACCTAAAACGATTGGCTGACCTGAGAGGTAAAACAATTGACAACCTTTTACCTCTCGTCATTTGTCATCCGCCACCTACACTCAGCACTTGCGGGTCCACATATAAGGAGAATGCAAGTGAGCAGAACTCGAACAAAGCCAATACGGACCATCGCATTTATCGTCGCTGCCAGTGCACTTGGTCTCGCCTCGGCGGCATCAGCCATGGGCAGGACAACAGCCGCCGACATGGATGCTGCCAAGCCAGAAGTCGAGCAGCTCCCGGTGACCGCAACAACTCTGCCCCCGTCAACCCCGCCCACAACTGTGCCAACGGATCCCGTCCCCGTGCCCGCCGGCGAGATTGCACCAGAAGTCAAGATCATCTCCGAGAAAATGGACATGTCCATAGCAGAGACCGAGGAATTCTTGGTGGTTCAGCGAGAACTCGTTGAGTTTTCCAACTCGGTTAGAGACCGTCGTGGATACGTCGAATTCATGGCGACCAAGGACGGAAGGTCCGGGATACTGCTCGTTGAGCCAGCAGTGAACCGCGCACGTCCGTTTGCGGAAGTGCGTGTTCCCGAAAATGTCGAGGTCCGTCAGGCAGCGATGACGCTAAGTGCAAGCGAAACCGCACGGCAACGCTTGGAGGATCGTGTCAAAGATGAGCTAGGAGACTCCCTACTCGGCGTTGCATACGATCCCTTCGAAAACACTTCAACCGTGCACCTTGCAGAAGGCGTTTCGAATGAGGACATGTCGACAGCAGTCCAGGTGGCAGGAGGACCTGTCAAGAACCTCGGAATGTCAGTTGTTGTTGAAGAGACGACAGACGTTGGGGTCGAAGCGAGAGGCGGGCAAACCGTCGGTGCCCCGGCAGGCGCTTGCACAACTGCCTTCGGCATCTGGTTCTCGGGGACCTGGGGCTACCTAACAACGGGCCATTGTGGTCTAGGCGGTATCTCGATCAACGGTATTGGGGGAGGTTTCTCCCAGCTTCAGACCATCGGTGGCTACGTCGACCGCATGAGAATTCAAGCCGGAGGTGCGAACTGGCTCGTCCGGATTCATCCAACTAGCCCGGAGGTCGACATGGTCAACCAGGTCGACCACATCGTTCCCAACATCACATATTGCCACTTTGGCCAATCCAGTGACCAACAAGACTGTGGCGTGATTGACCAATTTAACCAGGTCATCGCAGGCGGCGGACACCAAAACCGATGGGCATCGCGCACATCGAACCAATGCCAAACCGGAGACAGCGGGGGTCCGGTCTGGCAATACGCTGCAGGCTTGCGATACCCCTCAGGAATGATCATGGGAACTTGGGGTCAAAACGGCAACCTTGGCGACTGTGGCTATACATCCCTGAAGGACAACCTCAACCCCACAAGTTGGCAGTTGCTCTAGGCGCCACAACGGGCCGTTCAATCCACGAACAACCTCCCGCCGAGCATCCAGGAGCTGAGGTACCCACCACCGGTTGGTACTGGGTGCTCGGTTGGGGATCGTGTCTAGGATGATTTACCGGACCCTGAAACGAGCCAAAGCCGAGTCAGTGAAAGAGGCCCTCTCTCGGCGGTCGGCTTGTTGTAGGTCGTTCTCCCTGTGAAGGTTCTGGTGTTCGATAACATTCCCTTCCCGGAAGTGAGAGCTGAGTGTGTGGCTCTCCGCCAGTCAATGGCATCTTCCCACCTCATAGCGTTCCGGTTTCGACGACACGTTCTACGACTGGCGACGTCACAGCGTTTCCCTCTCGGGGAATCACTCGTAGACCGGGATTTTGCGGGGTGACGAGTTGGCCGACCTCGAGGCCCCCCTGCTAGTCCCAAGACGAGTCCAGGAAAGATGCTCACTCCGGCCGCTAGGTGGGTTGGAGTTCCACGGCTACATCCGTTCTCTGTGCGATCCAGGTCCAGGTGAAGCCGAAGATTTGTCCGGCTTGGAGGTTGGTTGCTACTTCGCAGACGGCGCAGTCGTCGTCGAGTTGGAGTCTCTTTATTGGTTTGGGTTGTGTTGTGAGGTTGTCCCATCTTGTCCAGTGGATTTCGTGTGGTAGTTGGAGGGGGTTGAACTGGACTCGCATGCTGAGCATCTGGAGTGGGTACCGCGACCCTCGACGGAGTTCCGGTGGGGGAGGGGCGTCGTAGTGGAACTCGGTCACGTATTCGAAGTAGCGGATTTGGCCGGCCTTAAGTGGCTTGTGGAACTGGAGTTCGCTGCACCAGAATCCCTGGTTGTTTTCGAGCGGTCGTATCGGGCCGGCTGTTGCACCGTTGGTCGCTCGAACTGTCACGTCTGGTGTGTCGAACGCGTAGGTGTGGGATTGGACGCCGGTTTCGAGGGCTTCGATGGTGTGGATGGTTCGGTGGCTGGTTGGGGATCGGTTTTCGCCGATTGTGTGGAGCTCGTGGAGGCTGATTGTCCGGTACTTCCGGGTTCGGGGCGGGGCTGAGAATCCGATGGGTTGTGAGTCCGGGAGTGGCTCGGCGACGCCCTGGTCGAGGAGTTCGATGAGGGTGTCGTGCTCTGTTGTTGTCATTCGGAAGGCGTGCACGAAGAGTCTCAGGGTTTGAGGGGATATTGCTTCCGCGGTGAGCGCTCTGGCGACGCGGTCTTTGTAGCCGCGGTGATGTTCCGGTGCCGCCCAGTCGAAGAGGTAGTCGTGGGTCCAGTGGTATTGGGCGAGTACCCGGCTGACAGCATCGATGTTTGGTGACCCGCCGGAACGGTTGGCGTGGGACATCCAGAGGCGCCGGTATTTGTGGTTTGTGTTGAGGAGGTGGCGGAGGTGGTTGGCGGCGGCGAGCAGCTGGGGCTGGCTTGGCATTCATAACAGGATGGTCTACTTGCGACAGAGTTGCGACATAGCGGTGCTTGACTGTCGATCGTGCCGCCGATGGCGCGTCCACTTCGTAGGTGGTTGGAGGTTGCTTTGATGATTGGGGTCCGACAGATGAAGCGTTTTGTCGTATTGAGCGCAGTCCTGATTGTGCTTGTCTTGAGTATCGGGAGTGGCCCGTCGGCGGCGGATCATCAGCAGCCGAGCAATACGTGTTTGCCGTACCCGTGGGAATCTGAGCAGCAATTGATGTTTCTGCCTCCGGTGTCACCGAACGGGAACGATTGTTGGCGTCCGGTTGTCTGGCCAGGGGCTGGGCATCTCCTGACCCGCCAGCAGTTGTACGAATTCGAAGATTTCTACGATGACCAGGGCTACGACCGCAACTTCCTTTGGTACGCCCCCCAGGAAACGGTTCGCATCGCCGATTACACGAACCGTCTCTGGACTGGCTGTAACCATGTCCCTACCGGAGTGCGAGAACTATGCAGCGACGTGAACCAGTCACTGATTGGGCCAGCGTTCAACACCACAACCGCCGATCCGACACTCACGGTCCTGAAGTGGGGGAATGATTGGATATCGCTGGTGTGTGGGAACAACCTCGTTCGGGTGGAAGACGACACCCCGGTGCCGTCGATCCCGATCGACAAGTTCATCGATGAGAACCGAAACGGTGTCATCGACGACGGAGATATCACCACCGGCCCAGAGGTCGACGGTGTCCAGTTTGAGATCTGGCGTGTCTCCAGTCCGAGTTGGGTCGATCAATCGCTGGGCTACATCACGACCGTGTCCACGAACGGCAACGGTGACGCCGAGTTCCACCTCGATGGCCATGGACCCGGTACCTACGAAATACGCGAGATCGTTCCGTCGGGGTCGATCACGACCACACCAAGCGTCCGTAGTGTGGGCGTCGATACAGGTATCGGGGCCAAGCGGTTCCCCGTCCAACGGTTCGGGAATGCCCCTGGCACCGTGGATGTCGAAAAAGTCGAGTTCAAGGTCTCCGACGGCCCTGACTCGATCGACGCTCGGACTGACACCCCAATAACGGTCGATGTGACTATCCGAAATAACGGACCGGCTGATGATGTTCCCGTAAGCGATCTGATCAATGCGTCATCCCCGAACGAAGACTGCATCATTCTCAACCCCGATCGCACCATCACCCGAATCCTCAAACGAGGCGAGAGTTACAGCGAGTCGTTTGTCTTCATTGTCAACTGTGACCTGCCGAGTAACCACTCGTTCGACTTCCACGACCAACTCGATGTCACCGACAACCGATTAACAGAAACCGACCTATCGAATAACACCGCCTCAACAACCCATGACGCACCAGTCATCGCCGAAACCGACCTTTCGCTCGGAGCTGGCATCGACTGCCCCGACCGAACCGATGTCGATATCGACACGGCTTGTGAAGTCACCCTGAACCTAGCCAACGATGGCTTTGGCCCGATCGAAGCCAGAGTCGACTGGAGCGTCTCCGGGCTTGCCGACTGCACGATCTCACCAGCCGACAGCAGCCAGGTGGTTGAGATCGACAACGGCGACACCACCACGCTGGTTGCTGACCACGTCGTCAACTGCGCCGACAGGTCATTCCACCCGTTCACCGTCAACGCGACGGTAACCCCGGTCGACCCACACGTTTATGACACCGAAGCTGCCAACGACAGCACATCGGGATCCGACACCCTCGAGGTGTTCGAAGAGGCCGACCTGGCGGTAATAGAGCTCGACCTGTGGCTCTCCTGCGACGAGTACTTCGCCGGCGACCCGTTCACCTGCAACGCCAGTGTGCCTATCACCAATCACGGCCCCGCTCCCGGTGTGATCACGTTGACCACCGCCGACCTCGCCGGCGTGGGTTGCACTGCGAGCCCGAACCCCCAGTCGCAGATCCAGACCGTCGCTGTCGGCCAGACACTCGAACTCGACTTCGCCTGGACGGTGACCTGTGATGATCCGACCGTCGTACACGTGCTCTACCTCGACGCATGTGTTGAGGCGGACCCGTCCGACCCTCACGCAGAAGACCTCGACCCAACGAATGACTGTGGCCGGGTGGCGGCGGTACCGATCGACTTCAAACCGCTATCAGATCCAAACACTGTCAACCTGGGAAGGGGCGGGCTCACTTCGGTGGCAGTCCTCTCCTCGCCTACCTTCAACCCCATCACCGAAGTAGACACCGCCCGGCCGATCACATTTGGTCCAACCGGAACCGAAGCCACCGCCACCAGGTGCTCATCTGAAGGCGAAGACGCCAACAACGACGGCTATGACCAAGATCTAACCTGCAAATTCCGAAACCAAGACCTCGGACTCACCACCGGCGACCAACGGGTCTACTTCATCGGCTACTTAACCGACGGCACCCGATTCATCGGGACCGAACAAGTCCGAGTGATCTAAACCCTTTCACTCGACGGGAGAACCTCCAATGCCAAAGACCATCACCCGCCGACCGGGCGGACCGCGTCCGATCGGCAAGATCGCTGTCGTGGTAGCCGCCGGGGTGTTAGCGCTTCTCCTATTCGCTTCTTCCCTCGTCACTCCGCTCGCAGCGAACGCGTCGTTGTCAACCGGCTCGATCTCGTTCGTATTCAACATGCGAAGTGATGTTCTCGTCACTGCGGTCAGCGGCACGGGCGTCGAGTCTGGCGCCGCTGTAGCTGATCCGAGCAGACCCGGAATCTTCACGATCGCTGGGTTGAGCCCTGGAGACTACATCGTCAAGGCGGGCAGCTATCCCGGTGCGGTCGAAGAACATCGGTACTTCACGACGTACTCTCCCGCTGCCAGCGGCCTGTTCACGTTCGATTCCCGAGCCGCCATTCCGATATCGGTTGGAGCGGGTGCCGATGTTGTGCTTTCTATCGCCGAACCGCCGAGGCCGACGCCCTACCTGCCCGACCGCCCGTTAGCGTTCGGTGCAGTCAGCGTCCACCTGACCAACGAAGACGGAATCGAAGTTGTCGGTGCTGACGTCGTACGACTGATCGCGAACACATCACCCCCGTTCCCCGCGGGTCTCAACGAAGTTTCGCCTGGCTACTACCAGGGGGTCGTGCCGATGGGATATAACCGCGTCGTCGTCGAGCCTGGGATCGGTACGGGATTGGTGAACACAGGAGAGGACGTCACCGTCATCTTCGTCGGCACATTGGCTCCCGCCCAGATCACGTTTGTGGAGATCGAAGTCCCAGCGAACTTGGATCAGGAACCACCACAGATTGTTGCGTCTCCGATAGACGTCCCGAATAGCGCCGGATGGTTCAACACGACGCCAGTCCGCTATGCCATCACATGCACCGACCCTTCGGGAATCCTCAGATCTCCACGATGGCGGCGCGGTCGTTAGTAGCCGAGTACTCGGTGGTAGCGGCCTCGGCCCGCTGCACGAACAGCTCAACGGCGGGAGAGCTCCCCGCATCGGATGTGTCGAGCGGCGAGACCGACCAGACTTGCTCACCCTCGATCCGGAGATCTTCGCGGCTCGTCGCGGCCACCGCAGCAGGAAGCGCAGAAGCGTCGTAGATCGGTGCGAGCTCGACCCACCTCACCCCGTCGGCATAGTTCGATGCGAGAGCTCGGGCGACGTCGGTGGCCAGTCGCGTCTTTCCGACCCCGCCGACCCCGGTCAGCGTCACGAGGCGATGGTGCCGAACAAGTTCGGTGATCATCTCGAGGTCGTCGTCGCGTCCCAAGAGTGGCGTGATGGGCATAGGGAGCGACGCCGCAGGCAGAGAGGCCTTCTCGGCGGCGGTTTCGTCGGCCGCCTCGTCGACAGGGGCGACGAACCGGTAACCGGTCCCATGGATCGTCTTGATCACGTGTTGGGACTGCCCGTCGTCACCGACAGCACGACGCACCTCCTTGATGCGAGTCGTCAGGGTCGATTCGGAAACAAGGCGGTCCCCCCAAACACCGTCGAGCAGCTCCTCCTTGGAGATCACTCGATCCCGGTGCTCGGCCAGATAGACCAAAACCCGAAAGACCTGCGGTTCCACACGGACCGGCTCATCACAGCGACGCAGCTCGTTTTGCGGCAGTATCGATCTCGAAGTCACCAAACCGGATCCGCACCCATGTGCGCTGCGTTGGTCGTGAGTTCGGTGCTGTCGGTCCAGCGGCTGTCGCTGAGTCGCCGCTTGTGTGGTCCGGTGTTAGGAGTGTTAGCGCCAGCGCGTCGTAGTCGGGTGAGGGATCGAGGCCGGTTTGATCGATGAGGCGTGTCCGGTATCGTCTCCGGCGCGGACTGCGTCGGCGGTGCGTCCGCATGCGTGCCCGTAGTTCGTCGATGCGAGCGCGTTCTGGTTCGAAGGCAGGTGTCCACGCCACATCGGCAAGCGCGTCGCCTTCCCACAACTCAAGTAGGCACCCAACTCCTCGGGTGCTCTCTGGTGGGGGTGAGCATCTTTGAGCGCTGCTTCGATTTCTGCGAGGTCGACCGCGACCAGCGTTGGGTCAAGTCGATAGCCGGATCCGAACGTGACGATTGTGTCACGTCCGAGTTGACTGCGTAGCCGGCTGACGACGCTCCGCAAGCTCGCCGATGGGTCAAGCGGGGGATCATCGTGCCACAACGCGTCTGCGAGCTGGTCCGCACTCACCACCGACCCCGCCGGATAGGGCCAGTCTGGCGAGCACCGTGCGAGCGGTCATGCCCCGCAAGGACAGCCCGCCATGCTGGCCGACAGCGCGTACCGGCCCGAGCAGCTGTACACGAACTCTGGTCGCCATGACTTCCAGTCTTGCCCACTTGGCGTCGCACCAAAAGCCCCCCGGCCAATGGATCCCCACATCGCGGCCCGCCAAGAACATCGTTGCCGTGGCGTTGAGCATCTCAAGGCTGACCATCACGTCGTTGTCGGCGTCGGTCTGGATCGACGTAGTGGCTCTGATCGGCGTTGATATGCCCACTGGGCTATCGAGCAGGACCGTCATGGATCTCGTCGAGCTTGAGGTTGAGAAGTTGACCGACTTGGAGCCGAGCCAGGCCTGCGAGTCATAGGTCGGCTTGAATCGACGAGGCAGTTGGTTCGATGAGCCGGAACTCGATCGACACGATCGCCGCCGTCGTATCCTCGGTCGCAGACAGTCCCCAACGGTTTCCTGGCCGGAGAATCCCGCTCACGTCCCCTCTCACGATCGCGTCTCGGTCGTTTCATCAGTGATTGGCCAATGGGGCTGACGTGGCATCGAGTCCGCGAAGTAGGCGATATTGGTCACCATGCTTTCCCCCCAACCGGCCAACCGCTTCACCCAGTTCGAATGCGAGAAGCAATCCGCTCGTGGCTCGCAGGCCATGATCGTGACCAACCACCCTCGAGCCTCGGCCGCCGGTGCCGACATCCTGCTCGCCGGTGGCAACGCCATCGATGCTGCGGTGACAGCGCTCTTCGCACTGTCGGTGGTCGAACCGATGATGGTCGGTGTCCTCGGTGGCGGGATGGCCCACATCCGCCGGGCCGACGGCACTCATGTGATTCTCGACGGCTTGAGCACCGCCCCGAACGCGGCAACCGGGACGATGTACGAGACCGTCTCCGATGAGCTCGCCACCTACCGGGACACCAAGGGTCGGGCCAATCTGGTCGGCGGGCTGGCGGTGGCGGTGCCCGGGGCGCTCGCCGCCTGGTGCAGGGCCCTGGCCGATCACGGTACGATCTCGGTTGCCGAGGCGGTGGAGCCGGCCATCCGTCTCGCCGACAAGGGGTTCACCGTCACGCCGTACCTGGTCGACTGTGTCCGCGACACCGCCCAGGATCTCGCACGGGACGCGGGCTTGCGTGCGCTGTTCCTCCCTGACGGTTCCCCGTTGGAGGCCGGGAGCCGGCTTCGGCAACCGGCCTACGCCGAGACGCTGCGCATCATCGGCTGTGAGGGAGCGGCCGCCTTGTACGCAGGTGAGGTCGGCCGCGTCTTCCTCCGGGCCGTGCAGGCTGGCGGCGGGATCATCACCGAGGAAGACCTGTCGGCCTGCGAGCCACTGGACCGCCAGCCGATCCGGGGCAGCTACCGAGGCTTCGAGGTGCTCGGCCCCCCACCACCGGCTTCGGCCGGTGTGCACATCACCCAGATGTTGAACCTGCTCGAGGGGTTCGACGTGGCCGGTCTCGGCTTCGGCTCCCCGGAGTCGGTGCACCTGCTGGCCGAGGCGCTGAAGATCGCCTTTGCCGACCGATCGGTGGCGACCGCCGACCCTGCGTTCGTCGATGTCCCCGTCGAGCGGCTCACCAGCAAAGCCTACGCCGAGGAGCGGGCGGCCATGATCGACATGGATGCTACGAGGGACTGGGGCCCCGGGGTCCACGGCGACTCCCACTCCACCACCCACGTCACCGCGGCCGACGCGGAGGGCAACGTCATGACGACGACGCAGACCATCAA
>JAVJHY011519409.1:0-44053 GCA_035593235.1 Phascolosoma agassizii | reverse complement strand
GTTCCCGAGACCGGCATGATCGCCAACAACTACATGTACAACTTCGATCCTCACCCGGGCCATGCGCTCTCGGTTGAGCCTGGCAAGCGGGTCTTCACCTCGATGGCTCCGATGATGGTGTGTCGTGACGGCCAGGTCCGCTGTGCCCTGGGGCTTCCCGGAGCTCTCCGCATCTTCCCCTCAGCCTTCCAGGCCCTGGTCAACCTGATCGATCATGGCATGACCCTGCAGGAGGCGGTCGAGGCACCGCGGATCTGGACCCAAGGTGGTGTGGTCGAGATCGAGAACACCTTCCCAGAGGCGGTCGAGACCGGTCTGATTGAGCGAGGCCATGAGGTCCAACGGGTTGGACGGGTCGCCGGCGGCATGAACGCCATAGCCTTCGAGGACGACGGTTCCCTCACCGGTGCGGCCTGCTGGCGGGCCGACGGTACCCCGGTCGCCATCGCCGGTGGACTGGCCCGCGAGGGTGTCCGGTTCTCCGGGCTCTAGTGTTCGACGCGAGGCGCCTCACCCCGAGTTTGACTCTTTAGTGGAACATCCAAGTCGCCAAACGAAGCTAGGAGAGAAGGGTCTCATGTCGGAACGTATTGTCGTGCTCGATGCCATCGGCGAGACTGTGGCGACCAAACTCCGGGCGTTGCTCCCCGACGGCTTCGAGCTCTCCCACGCCACCGAGCGCAACGATCAGCACCTGGCCGCCATCATCGCCGACGCCGACTACGCCGTGTCCGGACAGGTCGCGGTGAACGCCGAGGTGCTGCGCGCTGCGACCAGGCTGAAGCTGTTGCACAAATGGGGTGTCGGCGTCGACAACTTGGATGTCGACGCCGCACGCCAGCTCGGTATAAAGGTGGCCCGGACCACGGGAAGCAACGCTGTGCCGGTGGCCGAATTCACCATTGGCCTGATGATCGGTACTCTTCGCCACATGGCCCATGGCCATCAACGGCTCCAGGGCGGACAGTGGCGCAACTGGGCGAGCAGCGAGCCGCTCTTGCTGAGCGGGAAGACCGTGGGTCTCATCGGCTTCGGGGCCATCGGCAAAAACGTCGCCAGGCTGCTTGCCGGCTTCGGCTGCGACATTCTCTACTTCAAGCCGAACCGGCTGACCGCGAGCGAGGAGCAGGACCACGGGGTCCGCTATGCCGACCTGGCGACCCTATTGGCGACGAGTGACGTGGTCTCGCTGCACTGCCCACTGACCGAAAAGACCGCCGGACTGATCGACAGCGATGCCCTGGTCAGGATGAAACCGACGGCGGTGCTCATCAACGCGGCCCGGGGTGGCGTCGTTGTCGAGCCGGACCTCATCGCGGGCCTCGAGCACGGCGAGATTCACTCGGCGGCGATGGACGTCTATGAAGTCGAACCGCTTCCCGCAGGTAGCCCGTTGATCGGCGTCGGCAACCTCACCCTGACACCCCACCTGGCGGCCATGGCCGCCGACAACTTCGCCCCAACAGTGACCCGAATGTTCGACAACATCCGGCGGGTCTCCAACGGCGAGCCCATCCCGGAGTCCGATGCCGTCGTGCCGTGACGACACGCATGCTCGCGCCCGAGGAAGCCCAAGATGGCGTCACCGTCGGCTGGACGGTACGGGCGAGGCGGACTAAATCACGGACTTCCTGGACGACCGGGCTGCACTTGTCGACTCACTTGGCGTACCTGATCCTGGGGGTCGAGAGCGGCATAAAGGATGTGGACCAGCAGGTTGACCAAAGCGAACGAAGTAACGACGAGGAGGATTGTCCCCTGAATTCTCGGGTAATCGCGCTGACTTACTGCATCGAGCAGCAGCCTGCCAATTCCCGGGTATGTGAAGATCGATTCGGTAATCACTGCCCCGGCAAGCAGCGTGCCCACGTAGAGGCCAAAACAGTGACTACTGGCAAGAGCGCATTCCGCAGAATATGGCGTCGCCATATTCTCTTCTGGCCGACACCCTTCGATCGGGCGGTTCGCACATACTCCTCAGCTCGCTCGGCCGTCAGAGAGGTCTTGAGAAACCGGGCGAGAAGTCCGGAAAAGAAGAAGCTCATCGTCGCCACAGGTATGATCAGATGCCGAATGGACTCGCCGGAGCGCCGCTGCGTCGGCACAAGATCTCATACGCCGCAGCCCATCGCTTAGGAGTGATCGACGTCAGTCCGATCACTCAGAAAACGACACAGAGTGGGCTGCCGAAGCTCTCACTCTGTGTCGCACGCTCGTCGGGCCTCGGTTGTCTTGAGGGTGCATCACCGTCCGCACAAGCCTGCCTTCACTCCGTGGAGACCCTGGTGAGTGGCGGGCCCTACATCGGGTCCAAGGCTCCCCGCCCGGGCCTCGGCCGAGACCAAAGAACCGTAGAGTGCGCCGCATCCGTTGTTCGCGGGAATGCCATCTCCGGCACTCGCCGGGAGTGATGCTGCGGCGAGCGCCGCGACGGTGAACCCCGCTCCAATTGCAATCTTCCGTATGGTTTTCATAGTGGTCTCCTTGGGTTTATCGATCAGAGCGTTGCCTCATAGTCACGGGCAGGAATTCCACGGCCAATCAGTTTGGCTAGGGATGATTAGTGACGTGGAATACCGTGCGGTCACCATTCACGCCGGGCTGCGGGTCGTCGCGGTACCAGTAGTGCACATAACCTTTCGTTGCCGTGATGCCTTCTTGAACTTGGACGGCGACCTCGGGTGGCGTTGTCGGAAATCGGCAGCTGACAGTTAGAACTCCAAAGTCCCCGTCGGAGTACGTAACCGTGAACGTTGCCAGACCCGCCTGAGAATCGGCTGCGTCACCGTTGTTATCGACAATATTTGTGCCGAGCAGTGTGCCGGGTGCTTCGACCCAGCTCACAACCGACGTGACCTGGTAGATACCTGATCCCGTCGAAACACCGATATTGTCAAACGTCTCCCAATCTCCGCCGCCGGTCACTGCATTGGAAGGTCCGCCGCTGGCGGGGGCGACGAAGGTGCCATGGCCGGTAATTGTGAGCTTTCCCCAGAGATTTCCGATGTCTCCTGATTGTGCTGATGAGAATCCGCCAGGGTCTGCAATAACCTCTTCGGGCGCGTTGCTGAAGTCATTGTCGAGGATATCCCAGCTAAAAAAACTGGACTTGCGTGGACTCGCATCAGCGAGTCCAGGAAACGCGAACGTGCCGGTGGTTGCCAATCCGGCTCCGACTGTGGCAGCGGCGACGAAACGCCGGCGTGTCATTCCTTGACCCACACTCTCCTTTGGGGCTCCGTGTGGTCCGGGCGGTGGGGATTCGTTTGTTTCGTTCATGCTTGTCCTCGGCGTCTCTGGATAGCGAACAATGTCCCAACGGAAACTCGCGAAGGACATCGATTTATTCCCGTTTGGTTGCCAGCTAATTCGTCGGTGGCATTCCCAGTGAGCACGGCCCAGAACAGAGCCACCCTCAACTTCAAACACCCTCAGCTCCACGCAAGCGACCGATCTCGACCAGGAAGGGCCATGAGATCAATCCTCGGGTAGTGACAGCTCGAGCATGGCCCAGTGGCGGCCGGTGCTCATCGCCAGGCGGTGGCCCCGCCACGCGATGGAGCCCGAGGTGGCAACACCGAGGGTGAGTTCTGGGTCACCGGTCGCCGTGTTCCAGATTCGCACGGTGCCGTCGACGCTGCCCGTGGCCAAACGTCGGCCGTCATCGCTGAACGCCACGCCCCAAACCTGGTTGGTGTGGCCGATGAGATCGGCGGTTGTTTCGCCGGTCTCAGCGTTCCAAATGCGGGCGGTTCCGTCGTAGCTTGTCGTAGCCACACGGCTGCCACTGGGATCAAAGACTGCGGCGTACACCGCTTCGTTGTGGCCGATCAGTTCGGCCGTCGTTTCGCCCGATCGGGTATCCCAGATGCGAGCCGTGCAATCGAAGCTGGCGGTGACCAGGCGTTGCCCATCGGGAGCATACCCCATCCCCTCCAGGCGATCGGCATGCCCGGTCAAGGTGAGGATTGTTTCGCCGGTGGTGGCATCCCAGATCCGGGCGGTGCAATCAGCACTCGTTGTGGCCAGTCGGTCGCCGACCGGATCGAAAGCCACACCCCATATTCCTGCGTCATGGCCGACGAACTCAATGATGGATCGGCCGGAAGTTGGATCCCATATTGTGGCGGTGCCGTCGGCGCCACCGGTGGCGATCCGGTTGCTCTTTGGATCAAAGGCCATGATCCAAACCTGGTTGGTATGACCCTCGAGCTCGACGATTTGTCGACCGGTCGTGGCATCCCAAATACTCGGCCGATTGTCCGAACTACCAGCGGCGAGACGATCTCCGGAATCGTCCAGGGCCAGACTTCCGACCCTGGCCGCCCGACCTGGTTCATCGGCGGCACCTTCGATTTTGTTCGGATCCCAGAGACGGGCGGTTCCATCGCCACCTGCGGTGACCACCCCGTGACCGAAGGCGTCGAACTCGGCAGCGGTCAGCACCCCGCTATGTCCAACCAGCTCTGAGACGAGCTGCATTGTCTCGACGTTCCAAATTCGGGCTGTGGCATCAAATCCGGCGGTGACAAGGCGGTCGCCTGCGCTGTCAAAGGCCACACCGAAGATAGCGTTCGTACCATCGGTGATATCGGTAATGGTGTGGCCGGTGATGGTATCCCAGGGGCGTGCTCCGCCCCCAGGTCCCTCCGATGCCGCCGCCGAGTTGAGTGAGCCGACGGGTGGATCACGCTTCACGTCCAGCGTGTATTCGGCGACGGCTTCGCCGGTGGCGATGTCCCAGATCCGTGCCGTGCCGTCGGCACTCCCAGTCGCTAGGCGGTGGCCCCCAGGATGAAAAGCCACGCCCAAGACCTGGTTACCATGACCAATCAACTCAGCCACCACCTCGCCAGTCGAGCTGTCCCAGACCCGGGCCGTGCCGTCAAGGCCGGCCGTGGCGACTCGCCCACCGCCAGAATCGAAGGCCGCATCCCAAAAGGCAGAGGTATGGGCCCCGATTTCGCCGAGAAGCTCGCCGGTCGTCGTGTCCCAAACCCGAGCGGATCCATCGGTGCCTGCGGTGACCACCCGACGGCCGGTTGCGTCAAACGCCGCCGCCCAGACGACGCCTGCATGACCTTGGAACGTTCGCCGCAGCGCGGCAGACGGAACAGGTAAGGAGCCATCGACGACGCGGACGAGACGGGGGGAGGCAGCGACAGGTATTCCGAGTGAGTCGGCCCAACATCGGAGTGAAACTCGGAGATCTTCTTCACTCGGAAGTTCGTCAAAGAGGGCATTGTGGCGAAGGACTCGCCGCAGCCGATCAAGGGGCGTGTTCGGATCGATGTCGCCAACGGTGCAGACCAGTCGGACGTCCTGTTCAGCGGCCGAGGCACCGTCACGCTCGATACGGGAAACGAGCCAATCAACGTCACTTACCAGACTTGTGAGCGACAATGTGTTGAGCCCGGCACGACAGCCATGCCAGACCAGTCTTTCCCACAGGTATGGCTCCGTGGCCATCAACCTGGTCCAGCTACCGTCGGCGATCTTGTGGGCAACCTCCCACAACCGCAGATGCGTCTGATCGATCGAAGTCGGTGATTCAAGGATCAGGAAGTCGAGAACGTAATCGTGTAACTCCAACCCATCGCCATCATCCTGGCCAGCTATCAACCCCATACCGACGTTGCCGGCCAGCCTCCGTTCGATGAGCCGTCCGGCCAGGGCGTTGGTGTCCGCAGCGCTCTTTTCCCACACATGCTGAAGCACCGTGGCTGGGATCCGAGCGTCCGGAGGCAGTGCGGCCAACCGCCAGAGAAGACGACGATCATCATCGCTGAGCGACTCAACCGCCACGTGAAGCGCCTTGTGGGCCGACGACGCATCGTCTCCGAACCCGAATCGCACGGCCAGTCCATCAAAGTGGTTGAGTGCCTCGGCCCAGGCGCCGGCCGCGTCCGCTGCCGCCGACAGAACGGCCAACGCCAATCTGAGACCTCCGGCGACGCCCAAGACGTCCTGCAGGTCCTTTGACGCCAGCGGTAACCCATCCGTCGACTGGCGAAGAAAGGTCGCTGCGTCTGACGGTGAAAGACGTTGGAGATCAACCGCGGCCGAGCCCATCGGCAACACTTCTGGGAATCGGGTGGTGAAGAGCAGACGGCTGGGACCGACCGAGACCACATCAAACGCCCGAGTCTGCCAGCGATGCCATACGTCGTCGACAATGACCAGCGACGGGCGACGCTGGAGAGCCTGCTGGAGCTCTCCCTTTCCCTCGTCGACGTCGCGGAGCTGACGATCGACATCCTTCCCCAGACTCTGGAGGAGGTCCTTTTGCAACTGGCGTACGTCCTCGGTTGTGGCAAGCTCGCCGACCGTGATCCAATGCACGCCGCCGGGCCAATCGGCCACCACTCTGCGGGCCACAGCGGCGGCCAACACCGACTTGCCCGTGCCTCCCTCGCCGCGGACACCAGTAACTCCCGTAGTGGACCCAGCGGCCAGCTCGTGAACAACGGTCGCTACTTCGTCCGGCTCTACAAAGCGGCTGGGCAGGCCTGGCACGGCGTGAAGGCCCGGCTGGAGCTTGGTCAGATCCATTTGGGGAAAATCGACATGTTGGGAGACGGTACGAGATGGGCTCGGCAACCGGACAAGCAAAGCCTCGGTCGTCACGGGGACCGTCGCGGCATGAGCGGCAAGTTGATCCGATAGCCGGGTCAAGACGGCATCGCGGAGACCACCGTCGACATGGCGGAGAGGTTCGGTTGCCGGATCGTTGACGAAGTTATAGGTATTCCTCAGGTCGTCGTCACTATCCAATGCCGTGGTGGAAAGGGGGAAGATCCGGAAATTGTCCTCGCCATCGAGTCGGGCTTTGATCGCCGGCCACTCGTGAGTATGGATGTAGTCCGACGCATAGAAGTCATCACCGACCAACACAACCGCGCCCGACGCAGCGGCGATCGCCTCCCTTATCTCACCGGAGTACCGATCGCCGACGTCCAGATTCCGTCTATCACGCCAGCAGTCGAGTTGTCCCCGGCGACGACGATTCGCCAGCTTGGCTTCGATCCGCTCCACCAGACGGGTATCGGCGCGGGCGTAGCAGATGAAATACAGCGCCGGTGTCGCCACTCTCGGGCTTGTCTCCATTCCGTGCTCTCCGCTCAGACGACCAACAATCTCGTGAGGCGTCGTAGCAATCCTAGTTTCCCCTTGGCGGTCGAGACTCAACCGCCGGTCAGACCCAGACGATTGCTCTCATCGCGCTTGGGTCCACCCGCCCGTTTCTTGTTTCACAGGGCCCGCGTGGATGCCCGTCAACAATGAGGCCATGCGGCAGAACCACGCTTGACGGCTGCGACGGGCCGCTGCCGAGCTGGAAACCGCCCAGAATTCGCTCGTAGCCTGCCATCTCCCTACCCCTTGGCCAAACCGAAACCTCGCTACCTGTCGGTGTTCAGTTCGTCGCCAACCATGACCGCGAAGATCTACTGCTCCGCCTCGCCGCCCAACTCGAAGCCGAGTACAACTGGCCGCAACGAATCCCGCCCATCCACTAGACAACCCCACCAGTGTCCTGACAGTCGGCCTGGGGTTCCTTCCTCCTCCTTGTCTTCCTAGGGGTGCGTCACTGGCCACGGTGTACGAGGATTGGTGGGACGGGCGTCGGTGCGAGCCGTGATCACTCCAGGCACGACGATGAGGATGCATCCGATGAGCGTGAGTGAGTCGGGTGTCTCGTCGAAAAAGGTGAGCCCGACGACGGCGGCTCCAACGACTGTCGTGTAGCGAAACGGTGCTGAGACGCTGAGGTCGCCGACGCGCACGGATTCGATGAGGAAGAGGTAGCCAGCGACGAGACATACACAGGCGAGGACCAGGATGATTACGGCTCGTGCCGTGATCGCACCCCATCCGGTAACAGCGACCGGGGCCACCATCAAGATGGTCTGGGCGTTCGCGAATTCAAGATGGACGATCGCCGCAAAGAACGTCGCCGCTACCACCACCTCGGCCGCGATGCGCAACACGAGAGGCCGAGTCAGGCACCGGCGGTCGAGCCGTTCACCGCGCACTCGACTCGCTGCGACCAAGATGACGATCATCCCGCAACCGCGCAGGAACAGTGCCTGATAGACGTCAAGTCCGTCTTCGGTGGCGACGCGTACCAGACCGTCGTTGATGACGGCGGCGAGTGATCCGAGCGCCATGTAGAGCGCACCGAGCGCATTCGGCGACAGATCTCGAAGCATGAAAGGCGCCCCCCTGGTGGGCCGACTTGTTCTACGATTGTGTTCGAGGGCGCAGAACCGAAACTGGACCGGTGGAGCAAAGGGGGCACCATGTTTGAGCGATTCAATGATCGTGCTCGCAACGAAGACAGCTTTCTAAAAAGGACCTGGCTTTACTGCGGAGGTTGACGGCGGAAAGTGGTGCGGTGGAGCAAGCGTCGGTGGCCGTCGTAGTCATTGGTGGCGAAGTGCATGGTGGTCCGGTTATTCCAGACGATGAGGTCGCCAACCTGCCAGCGATGTCGGTAGCCGAAATCCGGCCGCACCGCATGACGATAGATCTCCTGGAGGATCGGCTCGCTGTCCTCCTCGGTCATGCTCTCGAATCTGGTGGTGTAGATCGGGTTGAGGAACAACGACCGTTCGCCGGTCTCCGGCGACGTTACAACCGACGGGTGGATGACCTCACGATCGGCTTCCGGGTTGCCCCGTTGCATCTCGATTGAGGCGTTGGCCCGAGTCTCGACCGGCGGCGCGTGAATGACGCCGTATGGCGCGCCGATGTGAACAGCGCCGTGGGTGTCGACGATCTCTCGCAGGTGGTCGGGGAGGGTCCGGTAGGCTGCGGCCTGGTTGACCCAGACGGTGTCCCCACCAACCGGCGGCAACACGACGGCGTTGAGCACGCTTCCGGCCGGTGGGTTCGGGAGGAAGCTGAAATCAGAATGCCAGTCTCCACCGAACACGCCGGTGTTGACCTCGTCTGCTTCTTTGCGGACCGCGATGACATGCTCGTCTTCGGGGATCGGCGAGACATAGGGCAGCGTCATAAGGTCGCCGAATACGTTGGTGATCGCCTTCTGTTGAGCCAACGTCAACGGTTGATTCCGGACGAGGATCACATGATGCTCGGCCAGGCTGGCTCGTAACACGTCGGCTACAGCCCCGGTCATGGGCTCCGTGAGATCGAGACCCTCGAGTTGGGCTCCGATAAAGCCACTCAGTTTGGCCGCTGCCACGCTACATTCCGATCTGCGCTGACGTGCATGTAAAACAGTATGTACGACAACTTGACCGGAGCGTCGAGTTGTTCCCTGCACAGGCAATACTGAGGCAGGGCCGCCGGGGTCTGGCGACGTTTCGAATGGTGGTGAAGGGCCAGGGGGAGGGAAGTCCCGGGCCCAACACCAATTATAGTCAGACTAGATCACGGCGGGTGTAGACGGGCGCGTTGCGTCAAGTCGTGACTAGGCATATTGCTGAAAAACGCGCTGCGTCGAGCGGGAGCTACTGAGGGGGAATTGCGAAGTCGACCCTGATGGGCTTGTCGGCGGTGCTGGTCTCGCTGCTGTTGGTGCCATTGCCGCTCTCATCGTCGTCACCGTCGCTGCCGGTGACGACCGAGATACCTGCTGAGTTGGTGGCGTCGATCGGTGGATCGTCGCTGCGTACCACCCGCTCGGCACCGATCTTTCGCCCAAGCTCCTCGATCAGCTCGTGCTTTGGAATCTCGGTGAACCGACCATGGGAGACCACCGAGGCCGCTGCGACAACATGAGAATCTTGTTCATTGCCGAGTACATCTTCAACGAAGCTGACCGGCGTGGCGTTGTGGCTTCCGTGATGGCCGACCTTATAAAAGCACGTCCGTTCCAGAAGTTCCCTGGTCCGAGGATCATTGAGGTTCTGTTCCCAGGAACCCCACTGGGCATCGCCGGGAAAGAACAGCACCGAGTCGCCGACCTCGAAGGCCAACATCAAGCTGGTGTTGTTAACCGACCTTTCGAGGGCCACCGCACCAAGCACTGCGGCCTCAATCGACATGCGCTTCAGTCGCTCCTTCAAGTCCTCTTCCACCGTCATGCTTGGTAGCGGATTGTCGACAACCGGGAAGGGCAGACGCTCAGTGTCGCTCAACGCCGCACCGCCCGCAGCGGCCTGCAGAAAACTCTCGTCGGACGGTGGGTTCATCTCGCGAATTATCCCCTCATCCTTCGACGGGCCGAGCACGTGAATAACAATGCCCTCGAGCGCTGGGCACTCAAGTGGCTCTGTGGCTCGGGAAAGAAACCGACGCCTCGTTCCAATGCGGCCGTTGCGGAACCCCCGATGCAGGGTGGCCATCGCCGATTCGTTTGACAGGCCGAGGGTGTTATGAATGACGTGTTCAAGCAGCTCTTTTTCCGGTTGGGAGATCCCGGCGAGCCCGGCTGCGCTCTGCTGTTCGAGCGCGCCGGCAAACCCGGCCATCTCGTTGAGGATCCGCCGTGCAGTGGGGTCATCCGGGTCCTCGGTCCAGGGCAGCCAAACCTCTTCGACCTCGACCTTCGCCCAGTGCTCTTCCGAGAAGCCGGAGACGTGATCTCGATGCCGATGGGTGGCAACCACCACATCAATTCTCGGTGTCCCGTCCTCATCGGTGACGTCTTCGATGAGTTGTTCCACAACCGCTTCGGTTCCACCCTTGATCCCCCGCTTGATCGAGCCGCAATCGATCAGGACCCGGCGCTCTCCGTCAGGGTGCGAAAAACGCAACAGGAAGCAGTCACCGAAGCCGACGTTGTACATCGACACTTTTACCTGCTCGGAGACATGGCCGTTTGTCATCGGGCTGCCTCCTCGCCTGATGAGGCGGTTTCCTCGTCTCTTCTCATGGCCTGCGTTCGTGCCGCCTGCGATCCCTGATGAAGCAGGGCGAAGCTGAACCGTTGGTGCATTCGGGTTGTCGAATCGTAGGCTTCGCCAGCCCACGCTGAATGGGGGTCACGTTGATCGCAATCAGTGACGAAGGAACGCATGGCCTTCAGCCGCTTGTCGTTCTTGTCCGGTTCGCCGTCGTTGAACGACAACGGCTTGGGGATGATGTATTTGGGGGTGCCGTCTCCAGAGAACACCACCGTCACCCCGGCTCTCGGTTTCAGGCCGCCCAGGCTGGCGTCGTCGGTCTTGGATGACTGCAGGAATTGCACGCTGGCCTCGGTGAGCAGCTGCCCATCCTGTCCGACGTTGAACAAGGTGTGGAATCCCTTGACCTGAATCTTCAGATCGTCGGACACGGGGGCGAGGTGAAGATCGGTTGCGTGCTCGACGGCATAGGCGTGCAACCTGGCGCTGACCCGGCCCGATCTGTTGGGGCCATCGTCGCCCTTTCGGACACTGCCCCAGCGCCGCGCCTCGTAGCCCGAGAGCGAGTTGAAGAACTCCTCATCGAGGGGATGCTCGATCATCTCCTCCGAGGGCTGCTCCCACAGCAGCGAACTCTCGTTCAGGGAGAAGGCGCCTTCCGGGCGAATTCCTCGCTCCAGGAACGCATCGACCAGGTTGGCCCTCAGGTCGAAGGGGTCGTCGGGGTTGAGTTCGCTGTCGGCGGTGACAAGCGCTCGCAGGAAATCGCCGAAGGTGACGTCGATCGGGGGGAGATACTCAAAGGCCCTGATGCAGAGATCGAGCACTCGTTGAGCGGTGTCTCCCGCCTCCTGGGTGAGCCGGTTCACAAGATCGGGATGGAGGTGACCCTCACCGAGCAGGCCGGTGCCTCCGGTCGCCAGCCGAATGAGATCGGCGACGCGTGCGCTGTAGGTCGTGAAGAAGGCGGCAAAGACCGCGCTGACCAGCACCGAGCCGCGGTCGTGAGGTTCAACTGCGTTCTCGTAGAGGGTCGGATCCGGCTGCGCGGTTGTGGCCGCGGTCCGCAGCGCGGAGCCGCTGCCGGTCGAGTGACCGAACTGTCGGGCCAGATCAAGCAAGGGGCCCGGTCGGGAAAGGTCACCCTTGCCGGCCTGAATGGCATCGGCCAATACCCCCGGGAAGGAGAAGTGCTGGAAGATGGCAACGATGTCGGCCATGGCCTCATGGAAGGCGAAAACATCCGGGTTGGTCGCTTCGAGATAGTGCGGCCGCAGACGATGGATGATGGCGTGGGTCATCTCGTGGGCGATGATGTCGGCCGACAGGCAAGTGAAGATCCACTGATTCGGGATGTTGTCACCGGGGTTGTCCGGGTTGGCTTTGAAGTAACCGAAACAGAGCGAATCGGTCTTGGGATCGAAGAAGGCGTTCCGTCCATAGAAGGCGTGGGGGAGCACGGTCAGAGTGTCGAACTCCAGCCGCCGACCCAGCGCTCGCTCAAAGTTGGCGACCGTCTTCATGGTCACCGCGTAAACCATCTGCTGATGGAACTTCGGGTCATCGACCGACGGTTCCAGCCCGCCTCCATACAAAATCCCGGCGTCGTCCAAGTCGATCAGTTCATAGTGTCGATCGGTGTAGGAGTCATAGTCCACGACCGAGACCAGGCGGCCGCAGGGGATTGATGGGCCGTCGGGTGTGTTCTCGTCGGCTCGCGTCAATTCCTCGTAGGGAATCTCGATCGAGATGCGGTGCTTTTTGCGCCGTCCGAGCTGGGGATCGAATGCGTAAATCTTCAGCCGCCGCGCCGCAAGCTCGCCATGACCTCGCTTGACCGGACTGGAGCTGGAGTAGTCCTGACGGGATTGTTGCGGACCGTATTTCAGCTGGGCTGTCGGTGGGGCTTCCATATGGGTGCCAAGCCTGCCAGTTCCGGGCGCTGTTGGCCACCGGTTCGCACTGCTGCCCCAGCCGGCCAACTGTGCTCGATAGCCGACACTCATGCTAGATAGGACATCACGACAGCACACATTGGAGGACCATGAGACCTGGCGCAGCGCTTCCCATTTCCGACCTTGCCGGTGGCCCGATGGGCGCCGACAGCCTGACCGATGCCTCCCGAATCATCGAGCAGCTTGGTTACTCCTCGATCTGGACCTTCGATGCTGTCGGTCGAGGTTTCGTACTCCCAGATCCGTTGATGGCGTTGCTGGTCGCTGCCGGGGCCACCGAGAGTGTGGAGCTGGGAACCGGGATCATGCAGCTTCCCATCCGCAACGTGGCCGAGGTGGCCCACCGGCTGTTTACGCTGTTCGGGGTCGGCCCCGGCTCGGAAATGGGGTTCGATGACGCTGTCGTCTTCGACCTCACCCCCGGTGAGGAACGGTTGGCCGCCATCAGATCGTGGCTGTCGCCATGAGTCGATCGGCCGTCGAGGCGTTTGCCGAAGCGCTCAGGGACCGAGGATGACCAGCACGGTCCACCGGCTGCTCATCGGGAGCGTCTCGCTTCCGGACAGCCATCCCCGGGCCGCGGATCGAACATGCAGTATTTACTGCTTCGCGGTCGAGACCGCTGACGGGATCGTCGTGGTCGACACCGGCCCCAGAGCGGGTCACCCCCTTATCGACGAGCTCTACCGCCCGGAGGTCACCTCCATCATCGACGAGATCAACAAGATCGGATTCGATGAACGGGATGTCATAGCGGTGGTAAACACCCACCTTCATTTCGATCACTGCGGCCAAAACTACCGGTTGGGCCGCACTCCGGTCTGGGTGAGCGAGGCCGAACGGGTTGCGGCCCTCGCCGAGTACTACACCGTGCCGGAATGGGCGGCCATTGAGCCGGAGCGCCTACGCCTGTCAGCCGATGGTGAGCAGATCGCTCCCGGGGTGCGGCTCCTCCACACCCCTGGCCATACACCCGGTCACCAATCGGTGGCGGTTGATGGCGACGGCGGCATCGAACTCATCGTTGGTCAGGCTTGCTACACCTGCTCGGAGTTCGAGACCGGCCAACCGGCCGCAACCGACATGCATGATTCCGATTGGCTCGACGTCGGCAGTCAGTCTTTGGCCCGTCTTCGAGCCATTCAACCGGTCATCGGCCACTTCAGCCACGACGCAGCCGTCTATGTCCCATACGGGACCGCTTTGTAGCGGCCGCTCTGGACCGATGGGACCTAGGTCCCTGGGCGAAACGCAGCTCTGACTCGAAGATGGGTTCATGGCTAGTGCACTAGGTGATCCGTCGCTCGTAGACGACGGAGAGGTCGGCCCATTCACGGTTCGGGTCGGAGATGCTCCGGCGATGCAGGCTGGCAGCGCTCAGAAGGCGGCCCCGGTCGAGCAGGCGGTGTCGCAGCACAAGAGCAGGGCAAACGCCGGGTGGCTGGTGTTCGTAGCGGCCATCATCCTCATCCTCGGCCTAACGACCGCCATGATGCTCGTCCTGACCGATGTCCCGCTGGCCGCGGCCTTCGGCGTCGGTCTCTACTGCGCCTTTTGGCTCGGCGGTGGGTTTGGCACCATCTTCGGCTCGGCTGTGGTCTTCGGCAACCAACACTGACCGTGATGGTCGGACGGGCCTGGTTGCCTATCGGTATGACAAACTGCTTCCATGCACGATCTTGTCATTCGGAATGGTCGAGTGGTCGATGGGTCCGGCGGACCGATGACGGACGCGGTCAGCATCGGGATCGACGGTGACCGAATAGCCGCTGTCGGCTCCGACGTCGGTCCCGGACGCCAGGAGATCGATGCCACCGGCCTGCTGGTGACTCCAGGCTTCGTCGACATCCACACCCACTATGACGGCCAGGCCACCTGGGACCCGGAGCTGGAACCGTCAAGCCCCCATGGTGTCACCACCGTTGTCATGGGTAATTGCGGCGTCGGGTTCGCCCCCGCCCACCCGGACAAGCACCAGTTTCTGATCGAGCTGATGGAGGGGGTGGAAGACATCCCCGGGGCCGCGTTGAGCGAGGGCATGACCTGGGACTGGGAGACCTTCCCGCAATATCTCGATGCCCTTGACCGTGGCCACTACGTGATGGACATTGCGGCGATGATCGCCCATGGACCGGTCCGGGCCTACGTCATGGGCGAGCGGGGAGCGGCCAACGAGCCGGCCACCTCCGATGACATTGAACAGATGGCGGAGATCGTTCAGGCCGCGGTTGAAGCGGGGGCGATGGGCTTCTCGACCAGCCGGACTATCACGCACCGAGCCATGGACGGCGAGCCGGTGCCCGGAACCTTCGCCGCCGAGGATGAACTGTTCGCCATCGGCCGAGCCATGGCCAGCGCAGGCAAGGGTGTGTTCGAAGTGGCGCCGGCCGGGGTGGCCGGAGAAGATCTGGTGGCTCCCAAGAAGGAGATCGACTGGGTCTGCCGGCTGGCCAAAGACATCGAACGGCCGGTCACCTGGCTGATGCTTCAGAACAACTTCGCCCCCGATGAGTGGAGGGAGCTGATGGAGCTCTCGGCCGCCGCTCAGAAGGCTGGGCACCCCGTCATTCCCCAGGTCGCCGGTCGGCCTTTCGGTGTTCTGACCGGCCTGCAGGCCCGCCATCGTTTCGTCGAATGCCCGAGCTTCGCCCCACTGCTGGCCATGAGTCCGGCCGAGAAGGCTACGGCCATGGCCGACCCCGAACTCAGGATTCGGCTGATCGCCGAGTCGATCGCCCAAGTCGACGCCATTCGAGAATCGGAGCCGCTTCGGGCCTACGCGGCAGACGCGTTCGACAACATGTACCTGTTGGGGGACCCGGTCGACTATGAGCCGACGATCGACGATTCGATCGCCGCCCGGGCCGAAGCCGCCGCCCACGATCCGATAGAGGAGTACTACGACCGGCTCCTCGATCGGGGCGGTAGCGCCCTGCTGATGATGCCGTTCCTCGGCTACGCCAACGGCAACGGTGACGCACTCTATGAGATGTTGACCCATCCTGCGGCGGTGCTCGGTTTGGCCGACGGCGGTGCCCACGCCAACTTCATCTGTGATGCGTCAACCCCAACCTGGATGCTCACCCACTGGGCCCGTGACCGGGACCGTGGACCCCGACTGCCGCTGGAGACGGTGATCAAGAAGATGACCGCCGACACCGCAGCGCTGTTCGACCTGACCGATCGGGGCACCCTCACGGTCGGGATGCGGGCCGACGTCAATGTGATCGACTTCGAACGGCTGCGGCTACGCGAACCTCGGCTGGTTCAGGACCTGCCTGCCGGAGGGACACGGCTGCTCCAGTCAGCCGAAGGCTATGTGGCAACGGTTGTGGCCGGGAAGGTGACGAGGGAAAATGACTCGTTCACCGGGGCCAGGCCGGGCCGTCTGGTCAGGAGCTGAAGCGGCCATGACCGGCCGTCCCGAAGTCCAGCCTGCCATCGATCTCCTGTCGGTCGCCAACTACGCGGGCTCTCAACCCCACGACCAGTTCGCCTGGATTCGAGAGAACGACACCGTGCATTTTCATGATGAACCCGGTCGCGATGAACCCGACGGCCCCGGCTTCTGGGCCGTCACCCGCCATGAGGACGTCAAGACGGTGGGCCGAGACTCGCAGACCTTTTCTTCATCGCCGACCATCATGTTGCATGACTCGGCCACCGAATCCGCCTTCGGGGATCATGAGATGATGCTGATGGCCGACCCGCCGGTCCACACCAGGATGCGCCGCCTCATCAGCTCCGAGTTCACACCGCGGGCATCGGCGGCGCTGACTCCCCGTGTCGAAGAGCTGGCGACCCGGATCGTCGACGAGGTGATCGAGCGGGGCGAATGCGACCTGGTTACCGACCTGGCTGGGGAGATGCCGAGTTTCGTCATCGCCGACGTGCTTGGCATACCGCTGGCCGACGGTCGGGACCTGTACCACAACACCGAGGCCCTGCACTCCAGCGAGGAGGTCGTTTCCGCAGAACAGCGGCACGCGGCCCTCGGCGAGATGTTCGTCTACTCCCAAAGGGTCTACGCCGACAAACGGGCCAACCCGGGCGACGATCTTGCCTCACTGCTGGCTCATGGTGTGGTTGGCGACGCACCGGTTGACGAGGTTGACTTCTTCCTGTGGTTCCTCCTACTGGTCGATGCCGGCGGGGATACCACTCGGAACCTGGTCGGCGGCGGCTTCCAGGCACTGTTCGAACACCCCGAGCAACTGGCGGGCCTTCGTGATGATCCCGATGGGTTGTTGCCATCGGCAACCGAAGAGTTACTCCGCTGGGTCAGTCCGGTCATCTATATGCGCCGCACCGCCACCGTAGACACCGAACTGGCGGGTCAGGCCATCGCCGCCGGCGACAAGGTGGTCATGTACTACGGAGCGGCCAATCGAGACCCGACCTGTTTCGAGGAGCCGGAGCGTTTCGATCTTCGCCGCACCCCGAATCCCCATATCGCCTTCGGTGGCGGTGGCCCGCACTTCTGTCTCGGAGCCCACCTGGCCCGGGTGGAGATCCAGGCTCTCCTGCGGGAAATGTTGGCCCGCCTCCCCGATCTGGAACCGGCGGGCCCAGTCCAGTGGATGGGATCGAATTTCATCTTCGGACCGACAACCCTGCCGGTCAGTTTCACAGTGGGCCCTCGAAGTGAGCGCCGTAGCCATTCAGGAAACCGAGAGGACAGGCCGTGACCAATTCAAACCAGCCGGCAGCGACCGAGAAAACCCAAGGGCCGGATCAGCCGAACGTGCTGTTCATCATCACAGATCAGCATCGGGCCGATCATGTCGGCTTCGGTGGCAATCGGGTGGTGCGGACCCCGCACCTTGACTCGCTGGCCGAACGGGGCACCGTGTTCGACAACGCCTGGGTGGCCAACCCCATCTGCATGCCAAACCGCTCAACGCTGCTGACCGGACGGATGCCGACGGCCCACGGAGTCATCTTCAACGACCGATCGTTGGACTGGGGGGCAAACACCCACGCCCGCCAGTTCCGTGATGCCGGTTACCGGACTGCCCTCATCGGCAAGTCACATCTTCAGCACGGCATGAGCCGAAACTCCGTTGAGCTGGTCGACGCTGAGGCTGCGGTCGACGACCCATACGATCCGGGTTGGAACACCTTCGAGGACTTCGAGCGATACGAGGCTGGTCCTCCGGAGATCCCTAGCAGCTTTTACGGCTTCGACCATGTTGAGTTGGCCATCGATCACGGCTCCAGGGTTACCGGTCACCACCTTCACTGGGCTATCGACAAGGGCGGCAAGTACGAAGACCTCGTGGTGGAGTACAGCCCCGATTCGCCGGCCGAGCACCGCCATGACAGTTGGTGGCAGGTCTATCGCCCACCCTATGACCCGGCGTTGCACTCGTCGTCCTTCGTTGCCGATCGCACCGTGGCCTTCATCGAAGAGGCGGCGGCGGCCGGAGACCCATGGCTGGCCTGGGCCTCCTTCCCCGATCCCCATCATCCGATATGTCCCCCCGGCGAGTGGTTCGACCGCCATCGCCCCGAAGACATGGAGCTGCCGCCGACCATCGACGATCCGTTGACCGACGCCGTGAACTACATCCAGCGGATCAGTCGGATCCATCCATCGAAGCAGCGAATGTGGGTTCAGCCCTGCGGTGTTGCCGGAGACCATGATCTGGTCCGGGCGGTCATCGCCGCGACCTACGGCGTGATCGAGCTGATCGACGATCGGGTCGGCCAGATCCTGGCCGCGGTCGAGCGACTCGATCAGACCAGAGACACCATCATCGTGTTCACCTCCGATCATGGTGACATGATGGGCGACCACCACCTGATGCTCAAAGGCCGGATGCACTACAAGGGCACCCTTCAGGTTCCGATGGTCATCGTCGACCCCCGCCGTCGCGCAGCACGGACCTCATCGTTGGCCGGCAGCGTTGACATGACGCCGACGTTGCTGGAGCTCGCCGGGCTCAAACCCTATGACGGGATCCAGGGAACAAGCCTGGTGCCGACATTGCATGACAGCGAGGCGAAGGTCCGAGACCATCTGCTGATCGAGGACGATCTGCCTGCAGCGCTGGCCAACGTGCGTCGGGTGGCTCCAAAGGTCCGCACCGTGGTTGGTGAGGACCGCAAGTACACCCGCTTCGGCGGCGAGGAGCAGCTGTTCGACCTGGCGGCCGACGCCGACGAGATGCATCCGCTCGGAACATCGGATCCAACTGCCAGGGCTGAGATGATCGAGCTATTGGCCACCGCCATGATCGATGTGGCTGACGATGCCAGGGGCACCCCGCTCGGGGCTGCCTAGACTGGCCACGAGCGGAATGGGGTCTGATGCGAATACTTCTGAGAATCTTGATCAATGCGGCGGCACTCTGGGCCGCGGCCAACCTTCTGGACGGGATAACGCTCCGTTCGGAGTGGGTTTCGGTGCTGATCGTTGCCGTGGTGTTTGGTTTGGTGAACGCCTTCATCAAGCCGATAACCAGGCTGCTGACCTTCCCCATCACCATTGTGACCTTGGGATTGTTCACGCTGGTGGTCAACGCCGCCATGCTGCAGCTAACCGATGCGCTGACCGACCGCCTTCAGGTCGATGGCTTCTGGACATCGGTCCTTGGCGGAATAATCATCAGCATTGTCAGCTGGGCGCTCTCCACGTTCCTGCCTGACGAGGACCGCCAGAAGCGACCTTCGGCTGAACGGGCCTAATCAAGTTCCGACTTTCCAGGTGGGGTTCGTCCGCGGCCGGGCCGGTAGCGATCACCAAGCAATAATGGTCAGGCTCTCCGTCGCCGGGTGAGCGACTCGACAATTGGAACAGCCGCGGTTGTAGGTGAGAGGCTTTGCCCAGGGCAGGACTGAAGGGGATAGTGCAAATGGCTGATGTGGATCTGGTAATTCGCGGTGGCGAGGTGGTGGATGGAACGGGTGGCGAACCACGTCCGGCCGACGTCGCAATAGGCGGTGGCAAGATCGTTGCCGTTGAGACCTCCTACGACGGAGTAGGGAATCGGGAGATCGACGCCGAGGGGCGAGTGGTCACTCCCGGCTTCGTCGATATTCACACCCACCTCGACGCCCAGCTGGCATGGGACCCGATGCCCACCTCTAGTTGTTGGCATGGGGTGACCAGCGCAGTGCTTGGCAACTGTGGTGTGACCTTCGCTCCGGTCGCCGAGGGCGGCGCCGAGTTCCTAGCCGAAATGATGGAGAGCGTCGAAGATATCCCCCGTCGAGCCATCCTCGAAGGCATGCCATGGGACTGGCGGACCTATGGCGAGTATCTGGACTGGATCGACAGCATCCCGAAGGGCATCAACGTCGGCGGGATGGTTGGCCACTGCGCGGTCCGTCTGGCGGCCATGGGCGACAGGGGCATGGACGAGACCCCGTCGTCGGCCGATGACATCGCCGCCATGTGCGAACTGGTGGACGAGGCACTTTCTGCGGGAGCACTCGGTTTTTCGACGTCACGGACGCTGCTTCACACGGTGCCAGACGGTCGGCAGGTGCCAGGGACCTTCGCCGATGAGACCGAGTTGTTGGCCTTCGGTGACGTGCTTGGCAAACACAAGAAGGGGATCTTTGAAGCCGCGGCCCGCCTTGGGGAACGAGACCGGGATCTGACCAAGACCCGGGCCGAGATGGCCTGGATGGGTGAATTGTCACGGCGGTCCGGTCGGCCGGTCAGCTTTGGGTTGGTGCAGAGCAATCGCAGGCCCGAGCTGTTCCGAGAGGTCATCGAGCTGGCCAAAGCCGAGAACGAGAAGGGATCGGTGGTTAGGCCTCAGACAACCGCCCGTGGGATCGGCGTGCTCTACAACCTGGCCAATCGAACCCCGTGGGACCGCAACGACTCGTGGCGAGAGCTGCGCAAGATGGATTCGGCCCTCCGCCTGGATGCCATCGCCGAGCCGGATCGGCGAGCCCGGCTGATTGCCGAAGGCGAACAGAAGATGAATATGGCACCGGATGAGGTCTTCGTATTGCCTGAGGGTGATGCCCGCTACGATTGCCTGCCTGAGCATTCACTGGAGTCTGTGGCCAAGGCCCGAGGTGTCTCCCCGGTGGAAGCGTTCCTCGATCTTGCGGCCGAGACCGGAGGCAAGGTCAACCTCAACTACCCGATTCTGAACCAGAGCTTTGATGCGGTTCAGGAGATGCTGGACGACCCGGTCATCACCCTCGGGCTGGCCGACGCCGGGGCCCATGTTGGCCAGATCATGGATTCCAGCCAGCCGACCTACTTCCTGAGTCACTGGGTCCGGGACCAACAGCGCTGGACGTTGGCCGACGCCGTCCGTCGCCTGACGTCTGACACGGCTGATCTGTTCGGCATCGCGAACCGCGGTCGACTGGTTCCCGGCTATCACGCCGACGTCAACGTTATCGACCTCGACAACATGCGCCTGCCTCAGCCGGAATTCGTGCACGATCTTCCCAACAACGCCGGGCGATACATCCAGAAGGCCTCGGGCTATGACTATACGATCGTCAACGGTGAGGTGTTCATGGACCATGGCGAGCACACCGGTGCGTTGGCAGGCACAACCCTCCGCAGCTGAGTGGCGATCATTGGCTCGGCGACACGTTCTCTTGCCGGCCAGCCGGTCTAACTCCCGGCCAGCCGGTTTACGGTTGCCAATAGTTGCTCGACCTCGGCCAGCGAGTTGTAGTGGCCGGCCGAGGCTCTGATACAGGAGTCGATTCCCAGGGGCTGCAAAACACTGGCCGAGTAATAGTCGCTCTTTCTGGCGTGAGTCCTGACCCCGTCGGCATTCAACACGTCGACGACATCGACCGCCCGATGACCTGCGATCTCGAACGAGACCATGCCCGATCGGTGTTCGCTGGCCACCGGGCCGACGACGGAAACGGCGTCCAGCTTGGCGAGACCGGCCAGTCCTGCGGTGCCCCACAACATGGCTTCGACCAACCCATACTCGTGACCCCGGATGGCGCTGGCCGCAGCCTCCAGCAGTTGCCGGGCGGTCCGCGGTTCGGTGCCATCCGAGGCGTGAGCACCGAGCCATTCCAGGTATCGCACCACCTCGGAGAACGTTGCATAGGCCGACGTGTCTCTGGTGCCCAGTTCCCACACGTCGGCCGGGGCGCCGGTCAGCTGGTCATGGGGAATCGTGGCCAACCGTTCCGAGACCCAGGCGACGCCATAGTTGTGACGGGAGAACAGCTTGTAACCGCTGACCACGTAACCATCGATGCCGTAGGACTCGACGTCGATATAGCCGTGGGCCGCGTGCTGGATGCCGTCGACGATGATGAAGCAGTCCGGTGAGATGGCCCGGATCTCCTGGGCAATGGCGCTGACGTCGACGTGCATGCCGGTCACCGGGCTGGCGTGGATGATGGTTGCGACGCCGGTTTCGGGGGTGATCGCCTGACGGTACTGGTCAACCCCGACAACCGACGTATTGGTGTCAAACGGGACCTGATGGTAGGTCTTGCCCGCCAGGGGGCTCCACCGTTGGCAGGGGCTATAGGTCGCCGGGTGCTCCAGCCCACTACCGACCACTGTCGGGGCATCGGTGGCCCAGATGGCATTGCGGATCAGCCGACCGAGGAGCTCGGTTCCGGTCTCTCCAACAAAGACCCTGCCACTCGCCGCTCCGAACATGGTCATCATGTCGTCTCGGCCTTCGCTGATGATCTTGCTCAACTCCACCGATGCCACGTTGCTCCGGCCCTGATTGTCCGGGATGGCCATCAACTCCGCTGTCTTGGTCACCACCGACTTGAGGGTCAACGATCCGCCTGCGTTCTCGAAGAATGCCCTCGGCCCCTGGAAGGGGCAGCTGTCCACATGGTGAAAACGGTCGCGGACCTCAGTCAACAAATCGGGCTCGAACATCATGGGATCAGAGTAGGTCGGTGAACTCCGATCTCGACAGGCGAGGCCGGTCCGCGCCTCGGACCGGCCATTCTCGGATCAGCAAGCAGCTTGGCCGGCCGCCTGACCTATCATGGCCCACCTGACCGATGGACCCGATCTGCAAACCCTCCTGGCCGACGTTCGGGCCTGCACCGTTTGCGCCGAGCATTTGCCTGCGGGACCGCGCCCCATCGTTCAGCTCGGACCGTCGGCTCCCATCGTCATCATCGGACAGGCCCCCGGCCGCCGGGTCCATGAGTCGGGGGTGCCGTGGGACGATCCGAGCGGCGTGCGGCTCCGCGAATGGCTCGGCCTCACCGAGGAACAATTCTACGACCCGAACAACGTCGCCATCGTGCCGATGGGCTTCTGTTTCCCAGGGTCGGCCTCCTCCGGTGATAACCCACCCCGCCCGGAATGCGCGCCACTGTGGCACGATCGGCTTCTCAGCCATCTCCCGAGCGACCGGCTTGAGGTGATCATCGGCATGTACGCCCAGAAGCGCTACATCGCCGAGCGGGCCACAACGCTGACCGACACTGTTGCCGCCTGGGCCGACCATCTTCCGAATCAAGCCGTTCTGCCTCATCCGTCACCTAGGAACCGGCATTGGCTGACCAAGAACCCGTGGTTCGAACGCGATGCGGTACCGGCCATCAGGTCTCGGGTCAGACAGGTCTTGGGCTGAGACCGGGGTGGGCTGAATCAGCCGCAGTACTTGTGGATCTCGACCCAGTCCACTTCCATCTGTACCTGCCCGGACATCGAGTGCTTATAGGCATCGAGCTGGAATGACAGGCGGTGTGGATTGTCGGGGATCCGGTTGGCGCCGTCTTCGTTGAGGGTCTGCGTCTGGGAGCCGCCGGAGCCTTCCCGTTTGATGGAGATCTTGTCCGGTGTCCATTCCATGGTCATGGTCTGCCACTGGGAGCCATCGGCGTTGTGCACGAACCGCTTCTGTTGGCTGGCGGGGGATCCCGGCTTGTGGATAAACGAATAGAAGGGGTTCCGGCCGGTTGCATTGGCCAGCGTCTCGTAGATGTTGTTCTCGCCATCATCGTGGTTGTTGTCGGACTTGGGCCAGGTCAGCACAACACCACTCAGGGCGTGGGACGGGTCGTTGTCGGTACGAATCCGGAAGACGTACTTTCCATAGGTCTGGTAGCGGGGGAAGGCGATGCCGCTCGAAGTCAGCGTGCCGTTGACCATCTTTGCGGTGATCACCAGCTTGCCGTTTTCCATCGAGAGCGCACTCGCCTCGCGCCGGCCGAAGCCCTTGTTGCCCGGCTTGTTGGTGAACTTGCCCCACTCGCCATTGAGCGAGCTTCCGTTGAAATCATCTCGGAAGACTCGTTCGAACTGTCCACCTGAGCAGGTGCCGCCGCCGGAGGTGGTTGTGGTTGTGGCCTTGGTGGTCGTCGTGGTCGGGCGTGTGGTCGTTGTGGTCGGGCGTGTGGTTGTTGTGGTCGGGCGTGTTGTTGTGGTGGTCGGTCGAGTGGTTGTGGTGGTCGGGCGTGTGGTTGTGGTGGTCGGGCGTGTGGTTGTTGTGGTCGGGCGTGTGGTTGTAGTGGTCGGGCGTGTGGTTGTTGTGGTGGTGGCCCGTGTGGTTGTGGTGGTCGGCCGAGTCGTCGTGGTGGTGGCCCGCGTGGTTGTTGTGGTCGCTCGCTTGGTTGTCGCTGTGGCCGGGCGGGTCGTGACCGTGGTGCCCTTGGCGGTTGTTGCCGAGGTCGATGGCCGAGACGTCGAGGTCAAGGCCCGGGAGGCAGCCGTTGTGGCCGTCGTCCGTCGCGGCCCGGCCGTGGTTCGGGTGGGAGCGGTTGTTGCGCCGTCGGAGGCGGCGGCGGACGAGCGGGGGACGGTGGTTGGGGTCGTGGTCGTTGTGGTCGAACGTGAGCCGAGCGCATCACTTGGGCTGGCCAGCGCCTGCGGAGCGGGTGTTGTACCGGCCTGGGTTGTGCTGGTCTCGGCCTCGGTGCCGACGGTCGTGGATGCCACGGTCGAGGTGGGAGCGGCAACCTCGACAGCGGCCCGTTCTCCGGCAACGGGAATGGTCGTGCTCGGCGCCGAGGTGGAGGTCTGGTCAGGCGCCGTGTCCTCAGTCTTCAGCGAGGAAGCCCCACCATCCTCAGACGGCCAGACCAGGACCAGCCCGGCCAACAGCCCCAGGACTGGCAGAACGCGAACGAGCAGGCTCAGGTATTGCGTGTGCGGAGCAGAGCTGTCTCTGACAGCAACAAGCCCCACCTCTTCGCCTAGCTCGCCATCACTCATAAAATTCCTCGTGCACGCCGCCATCCGTGGACGAACGAGACTCTACTCGGATATTTCGTTTGAGTAACGGATGGGTGGCGAAACCCAAGGTCAAATGTCACACCGCCATGTCACCATCGGCACCGAGATAGCGATGTCGGCGGCACCGGCGCTAGTTCAGGGCGCCTCGCATGTCGGCCAAACCCCTGTGAATCAGGCTTTTTGCGGTACCGGTAGGGATGTCCATAACCTCGGCTACCTCCGACAGCGTGTGCCCGCCGTAGAAGCGAAGGACGATGGCCTGCCGCCTCTTCGGAGTGATCTCGGACAGTACATCGGCCAGATAGTGGGTTTCCGGTTCCGGCCTGTCACGGAGTGCTCGTCCGGCCTCGCGCCGCACTCGGCGGCGGCGGAGTTCGTCGGTGCACCCGTTGACCACGATGGTCCGCAGATAACAGCTGTGTTCGCTCAGCGAGTCCCAACGGGTCCAAACCCGCTGAAACGCTTCCTGGACGATCTCCTCGGCGACCGACTGCTGGTCGACCATGCTCCTGGCCAGACCCACCATGGGTTGATAGCGGCTGGCGAAGAAGCGGTCGAAGGGGTCGTTGGCACTGGTGCTTCTCTGTGGGATCTCGGTAATCGTCATCGCCGCCGCCTCCATTTCGACTTCAGCCAAGGAGTTGTCGATGGCGGTGGACAACTCGATGGCTTTGGACTGATAGTGCCCGTGTCCTTGAACTCGGTACATAGGGGACTGACCCCATCCTGGCCTGGGGGAGCGGATAGCCCGCCCCGATTTCGTGCAGGCTTTGTGCAGATTCGGTGAGCCATCGCTTGGCGTGGCCGCGCCGAATATGGCGGCGGGGCGAAATGACCGCGCCGGCCGGAACATTTCTGCAAAAGCTGTTTACTAGGGTTTTAGGCCTCCTATGAGAGGTTGCCACCTAGAAGTCGTCTGCCCGTTGGCCTGCAACTCTCGTCCAGGACCGTTGCTCGTGTCAACCGATTACTTCACCAGTACTTCAACCAGCTGGGCGACCTTCAACCGGTCGCTCGATCGGTGTCCGCAACATCGGTTAGCGCCTGGTTGGATCGTCCGAATCCCATGAATCGGCTATCTTTTTGGGTGGAGCGACGGTTTGGAATAACGGCCAAGCCGCAGAGCGGTTTGTGCGTCCCGCTGGGCCCCCTGGACGGAGATGGCTTTGGCCGATGACAAACCCTCAAGACGGCCTGGTCGGGAGACCGATGACGAAGTTACGTCCTCGTTTCCAGCTGATGGTCTTCGTCGGGAGCTTGCCGGACTCTCCGAGGATGATGAGGCGATGCCGACCGATGAATCGCACGGCAAGCCGGCTGAAGATCCCGACGCCGACTCCTGGGTCGATCAGTGGAGCAGTCTGTTTCCCATCGAGGGACCGGGTGTGGCTGAGCCGCCGACCAGCGAAATGCCCATCTATTCGGCGGAGCAACCACCCCTGCGGCAGTCTCCATCACAACAGGAACCGTCATCGGAAGACCGAATCCCCGGCCACATTGACCCGAGTGTCGCGGCCAGGAGGAAAAGGCAGGAACGACAGCGGGCCAAGCCCGATGCCGAACAACCCGAAGACGAAGATCAGGGCCGGGCGGCGGATCAGGGCCGGGCGGCGGATCAGGGCCGGGCGGCGGATCAGGGCCGGGCGGCGGATCAGGGCCGGACGAGCGATGGCGATGCGGCCGAGATTCTTGCCTGGCAACGGGCACAGGAGCGAACCAAGCGCCGAGCAAAGCTCCGTTCCAACCAGCGCAAGGCCCAGGTCATTCAACGGCAACGTCCGGGTCGTGGTGCCACCAGGGCCAAGCAAACCCCGTCAGCCGACCCTCCAGATCGAGGGCAGCCGGTACTGGCCTCAGCTCGGTCCATGCCGACCCCGAGCCATCGTGGTCCGGGTGTCGGTGGCTATGGCGGCCCGCCCAACCCCTCGGTTCAAGACGGGAGAACGGAACGAGATCGTTGGCCCGTAGTCACGATTGCGGTCGGCGCGGTGCTTGCGATCGGTGCCGCGGTACTGATCGGCTATTTGTTGACCGGCTTCGGGCTGCGAGACGATGAGGTGGCCGCAACCGAAGACGGAACTCGGACCGACCTCATCGAAGCCGATCGGGGCCTGGAGGTCGGCGCCGATGTGACGCCGCGAGGTATTGGCGAGCTGGCCTTGTCGACGGTGCAGCTGGTCGGCCTCGACGATGACTTGGAGCCGCAATGTGCGGGTTCGGGGGTCATTGTGAAGTCCGACGGGACGATCCTCACCAACGCCCACGTCGTCACCAGCGAAGGTGGTTGCCAGTTCAGTTCTGTCGGCGTCGGGGTCACGGTCGACAGCACCTCACCGGCCGAACTACTGTATCGGGCCGAGGTGTTGGCGGTCGACAAGGAGTTGGATCTTGCGGTACTGCGCATCACCGCCTCGCTGGACCCCGACGTCGTCAGGCCATTGCCGGAGATCTTTCCCCAGGCACCGCTCGGAGACAGCGACACCGTCGAGCTGGGAGACAACGTCCGGATCCTCGGCTACCCGGTCATCGGTGGCGACACCATAACGTTGACCACCGGCACCGTCAGCGGGTTCACCTCTCAGGCCGATATCGGGGCTCGGGCCCTCATCAAGACCGACGCAACCATCTCCGCCGGCAACAGTGGCGGGTTGGCCGTCGACCCCGACGGCCGGGTCATAGGCATCCCAACCAAGGCCAGGGCCAGCGAGAGTGGACCTGCCATAGACTGCCGGGCACTGAACGACACCAATTCCGACGGCGCGGTTGACGACGAAGACAACTGCGTGCCGGTTGGCGGTTTCTTGAACGGTGTGCGGCCCATCAATCTCGCGCTTCCCCTCCTGGACGAAGCGGCGTCGGCCGATTCGCTCGGGGCGGTTGTGACCGCAGACGATTCCGATCAGGTTGTGTCGGCGCTCGACTTCGACGAGGTGGTCATCGAGGATCCGCGATTCGCGCTCGGTCAGCGGAGAAACCTGCCGGTTGACGAAGTTGTGACCACCATGGCCGGGATCCCCGAGCTGTGCTTCTTCGTCGACTGGAGCGGCATTCCGGTCGGGACCAATTGGGATGGCGCCTGGTTTGTCGATGGAGAGTTGGAGCCGGCGCTCGGCTTTACCGATCAGCTGTGGAGCATTGAAGAGGATGGTCGCAACTTCTGGTTGTGCGCCAGAGAGCGAAACGAGGCCGGGCTGTCGGCCGGGGTCTATGAGATCGGGTTCTTCATCGACGGCAACCTGATGTTCGCCGAGGGGATCGAGCTGACAGAAGAACCGGTTGAAACGGTCCCGGTCACCTGGACCAATGACACCGAGGGTGAGATCTGTGAGCTCCGGGTGAACCCGTTCTCCCGTTCAGGCCAGGTCGGACTCAACGAACTGGACAGAGGGGTAACCATCCCGCCCGGCGACAGCAGGACCATTGATCTTCCGCTCGGCAAGGTCATCGTTGAGGCCTACAACTGTGTAGGCGAGCCGGTTGCCGACGCCTTCGCCGGCCTGGAAATCAGCGGGGCCGCCACATTCGTCATCGGCCTGTAGGTCAGCGACGGTTGTGACGACGGACACCGGCTCTATGAGCGCGGTATCCACTTCGAGGATTCCGTGGTGTCCTCGACGTCCATACCCGAGGATTCCCATCCACCGAAACCAGGTTCGAGGTGGGCCACGTTCTGGTAGCCCATGTCCTTCATGGTCTTGGCCGCCAGAGCTGAACGGCCGCCGCTGGCGCAGTAGAGGACGTAACGCTTGGACGGTTCAAAGGTGTCTCGGTAGTACTCGCTGGCGGGGTCGATCCAGAACTCGAGCATGCCGCGAGGGGCGCTCATCGCCCCCGGGATCTTGCCCTTGAGGTAGAGCTCTCGGTTGTCGCGAATGTCGACGACGATGGTTTCGCCATGATCCATCTCGCCCTTGAGTTGTTCGACGGACAGGTTTTCGATCTCCTGCTTCGCCTCGACAACCATGTCCCAGGCTTTTTTCACCGGTCCTGTTTGGTCCATATCTGGCAGTATCGCTCAAAGATGCACCAGACTCCAGTCTGTGGCTATGGGCAACGAGGATCTCGCAAACCGAGATCCCTTGATCGACTCTGGCCGTGCTTGGGTATCGGCCGTCGCTGTTTCGGTGGCCAACGGCATCGGTTTCGGCATCGCATACACCTTCGGAACGTTCTTCGATTCGATGGCCGGGGAGTTCGGAGCCGACAAGAGTTCCACCGCACTGATCTTTGGTGTGACGCTGTTGTTCTTTTTCGGCTTCGGCATCTTCTCGGGTCCGCTGTCCGACCGGTTCGGGTCTCGGCCGATGCTGATCGGGGGCGGCTTGATCATGGTGGCCGGGCTTATGGCCACGTCCCAGGCGGAGAGTCTGGCCGTCGGCATTGCCAGCTACGGCATCGGGGTTGGAATCGGGGGCGGCATGTTCATTGCCCCGCTCACCTCATCGATCGGGCCGCTGTTCGAGAAACGACGGCCCGCCGCCTTCAGTCTGGTTGCTGTCGGCAACGGGATCGGGGTGCTGGTCCTTGTCCCGTTGTCGGAGTGGGCCATCGCCGAGCATGACTGGCGTTGGGCCTATGTGCTGTTGGCGGCCATCACCGCCTTCGGTCTCGGGCTGGCTGCGATGGCGTTGGTGTCGCGGCCAGGGCGGGCTGGAGCGGTGTCGCCTTCGGTCCGGGCACTGGTTGGCGCACCGGGATTTGCCGTCCTTTTCGTCGTCAGCCTGCTCATGTCCGTGGCGTTGTTCATCGCCTTCGCCTTTATCCAGACCTTTGCCATCGAAGACGGAGTGTCGGTGAGCGACGCGGCCAGGCTGGTCAGTCTCGTCGGCCTATCGAGCATCTTCGGCCGGATTGGGCTGGTCGCGCTGGTTCGAAGGACCGGGGCCATGGCCGTGATCCGGCTGACGTTGGTCATACAGGTCGCGGCCTATGTGCTGTGGTACTTCGCAGACGGTGACATTCCGCTGCTCATTGCCTTCGTCGTGTTGTTCGGCTCGGCCTACGGCGGGTTTGTTGCGGTAACCCCGGAGGCCGTGATCCGGCTGATCGGTCTGGCCGGGCTCGGCAAATCGATGGGGCTGCTGTTCTTCGCCTTCGGCCTTGGGGGCTTGATCGGTCCGCCGCTGGCCGGCCGCCTGGCCGAAGGTTCCACCGGCAATGACCTGCCGATTCAGCTGACCATCGGCCTTGTCGTGGTGGCCGCAATGTTGTCCTTCACCGTGCGGTCCGGCGGCCTCGGTTCGACCAGCGGTTCTGCCGACGGTTGAAACCAGCAGCACTCGATCAGAAGTCAGATACCCACACCGCCGACGTTGTTGCGCCGTTGCAGCAGGTCGGCGGGGTTGATCGAGGCCGTAGCTCTTGGCCGGGGCGAACCGGATCTGGGAGCGTGCTCCTAGAGCTTGGACGGAATTGGTCGGCCACCGAGATCATCGCTCGGGAGGCAGCTGATGGCCCCGTCGCCGACCTGCATATCGAGTCCGGCGTCAGAGTTTCGGCTGTTCAGCGGCTCGGGGTCAACGAAGCTCGGTTCTCCATCGATGACCACGTCCAGCTTCTCAACATCGACCCCCTGGTCGACGACCTGTTGGGTATAGGCGTCGACCAGAATCTGTTGCGTCAGCCCGTACGCCGTTTGCATGCATTCGCTACCACCGATCACGTTCTGAGCATAGGCGTAGGCGGCAGGGGTCAGCCCGAGATTGTCGTCGACCCAGGGAAAGGCGTCGACCACCTTGCCGACAAAGTCCTTGTCGATGTCAACGCTGTCGGCGGTACGGACGGCGTCAACTCTGGGGCGAACGAAGACGATGGACTCACCAGGGATGACAACGTCGGTGGTCCCGTCGGTGTTGTGGGTAATGGTGGCTCCTGACCCATCGACACAGGTGTCGACATCACCGTAGGCGTGCATGGAGATCCGATCGGTCCGGTAGACAACGCCGAAGGCCTCGTGTTCCCGTTTCCCCTCGATCGGGACTTCGGCGTAGACCCGGGCCCGGCAATCGAGGGAGATGGGTTCGACGTCGGTGATCCTGGCCTCGTTTGGAAGGGAGAGGCTGACATCGACCGAGGTGAACTCGGGGAGCGAAGGAGTTGAGAACGAAACGATCCCGGTGATGTAGATGATGGCGAAGATGATTGCGGCGAATCCGCCGAGCACGATGGCTTCAAAGGCTTTCTTCATATTTTTCCCCCTCGGGCGAGCTGTACTGTTGGAGACGCAGGTCGGGCCGTTTTTGTCGCGAAAAATTTGCTGATAGGGGCCGGATGAGGCCAGGAAAGTGGCCGAGACGAGGTAGAACAGGCCTCATGGACCACACGACCGACTCCGCTTCACAGACCCCCCGAAAGGGCGCCGAGAAGCAAAACGGGAGCCAGCCGTCGGAAGCGGCTCGGGGGCTGGTTGCCCAGATGACAACTGAAGAGAAGGTGTCCCTGCTCTCCGGCAGCGACGTGTGGCGAACCGCCCCAATCGAGCGCTTGGGTATCCCGGCGGTCAAGGTCAGCGACGGCCCCAATGGCGTACGGGGAGACAGCACGACCGGCGCCAGGGCGGTGTGCCTCCCGGCATCGATCGGTATGGCCGCTTCGTTCGATACGAACCTGGTGACCGAACTCGGTCGATTGCTCGGAAGGGAAACGGTTCGCAAGGGCTCCCATATTCTGCTCGCTCCGACCATCAATATGGCCCGTCATCCGCTGGGAGGTCGCAATTTCGAGAGCTTCGGCGAAGATCCGCTGCTCACATCGGAGTTGGCGGTGGCATACATCGGAGGGGTCCAGGATGAGGGCGTCGGTGCGTGCGCAAAACACTTTGTGGCCAACGACGTGGAAGAAGCCCGCCTGACCGTTTCCTCGGAGCTGGATCCCCAGACACTGCGGGAGGTGTACCTGCCGCCGTTCAAAGCGGCAGTCGACGCCGGAGTGTGGTCGATCATGGCCGCCTATCCGCAACTCAACGGCGAGCACTGCACGGAAAACCGGTGGTTGCTGACCACGCTGTTGCGAGAAGAGTGGGGGTTCGACGGGCTGGTCATGTCCGACTGGGGGGCCACTCATCATCCGACCCGTTCGATTGCCGCAGGCCTCGATCTGGAGATGCCGGGGCCGCCGTTGGCGTTGGGGTCGAAGCTGGTGGCCGCGATGAAGGCTGGTGAGCTGCCGATGGCCGTGCTCGATGAACGGGCCGCGACCATGGTCGATCTGACAGTGCGGGCCGACCTGTTCGGCAAGGGCGAGGAACCCGAGCGTTCTGTCGACCTGCCGGAGGAGCGAGAGCTGGTTCGTCGGGCAGCCGGCGACGGGATGGTGCTGTTGACCAACCGCGCTCCAGGGGCCCCGAGTGCAGCGGCCCAGGAGCCGATCCTGCCGCTGTCCCGGGACGTGTCGTCGATCGCCATGCTCGGTCCCAACGCCGAGGTCGGAGTCATCCAAGGCGGTGGCTCGGCACAGCTGACGCCGCACTATGCGGTGTCTCCGCTCGAGGGGCTGAGGGCTGCGATGCCCGAGGCGTCTGTCACCTTCGACCAGGGCTGCCTGGCCCACCGGTATGTCCCCCCGGTCGCAGCCGATGCCTGGGCCGCGGCCGCCGACGGTGACGCTCCACTGGCTGTCGAGGTGTTCGACAATCCGGACCTGGCAGGCCAACCATCGGTCAGTCGTCGAAGCCGACGGCTGGCTGCCTTCCATCAGGGCGTCAATAGCCACGTGCCCCATGCGGAGGCGTGGTCGCAACGATGGACCGGTCGGCTGGCGGTTACCGAATCCGGGGTCCATCGATTCGGCATCCTGGCCGTCGGCCGGGCCAGGGTCATCGTCGACGGGACGCTCATTGCCGACAATTGGACCGACCCTCGACCGGGCCAGGCGTTCTTCGAAAAAGCATCCGAGGAAGTGGTCGGTGCGGTCGAGCTTCAAGCCGGAACCGAAACCGAAGTGGTCGTCGAATGGTCGAGCGGCGACGACGATCAGCTGGCGGGCCTGCGGTTCGGGGTTCAGCCGCCGATTGATGAGGACGTCCTGATGGATCAGGCGGTCGCCGCCGCGGTCGGTGCCGAGGTCGCCGTCGTGGTTGTCGGCTTGACTGCGGAGTGGGAGACCGAGAGCCACGATCGGGTCATGTTCGGCCTGCCGGGCCGTCAGGACGAGTTGGTCAGGCGGGTGGTGGAAGCCAACCCTCGAACCGTTGTTGTGGTCAACGCCGGTTCAGCGGTTGATCTCCCGTGGCTCGACGAGGTCCCGGCCACGCTGATGGCCTGGTATCCCGGCCAGGAGTTCGGGGCCGCGTTGGCCGATGTGCTCACCGGTCGACGAGATCCCGGCGGACGGCTGCCGGTGACGTTGCCCCGATCCGTGAGCGACGCCCCGACCAGCGAGTCGGTCCCCGGCGACGGCAAGTTTCTGTACTACCAGGAGGGGCTCTTCATAGGCCACCGCTGGTACCGGGAACACCGAATCGACCCACTGCTGCCCTTCGGCCATGGCCTGTCCTATACCCGCTTCGAGCTCGGCCAACCGGCACCGGCGGACTCACAAACCGACCGACCGACCGTCATCGTCCCGGTTACCAACACCGGCGATCGGTCTGGCAAATGTGTGATTCAGGCCTACCTCGACCCCGGCATCGATGGCCGTCCCCGAGTCCTGGCCGCCTTTCAGGCGGTGACCCTGGAGCCGGGGGAGCGGACCGATGTCTCACTGGAGGTGAGCGAGGCGGCCCTGAGATCGTGGAACAGCGACCGAGACGAGTGGGAACCGCTGAGCGGGAATCACCGGCTGGAAGTTGGTACTTCGGCCACCGACATCGCGCACAGCATCGACCTGTGATTCTCGATCTTTGATTCCGGTTGCTGGCCGGGCGACATCGACAAGCAGCGTCACCAATCTCATCCCAGATTTGACTGTCGGTCGGTTCTAGAGTTCGGTCGAGTTGACCCGGTTACGTTCCAACTCCCGCATCAGGCCGGTCCGGCCATATTGGTCGCGGACCAAGCTGCTCACCGTGTTGGCCCTGTCTGCGGTGTTCTCCTTCTGGGCCGCCACCGCGTGGTTTCATCGGAGCGAGGTCAGAACGGTCGATTTCGAGCCATCGGGACCTCAACGATTTGTCTCGGCCGCCGGCCCCATCGCCGTCTCCCGAGGTGATCCGCCCCTCCTGCGGTATCGGGCCAGCTGGTTTCTGAAGGGTCCGAACGAGACAGAACTCATGCCCGGGCTGAGATTGAGCTGCGAGACGGCAATGCCCTGTCGGGCCGCCTCGGAGCTGAAACTTCCGGCCGGTGCTGACCTCTACATCGCGGCTGAGGACAATGACGTCTCGGTTGACCACTTCGACGGCGACCTGACCATCGAGGCCGACGGCAGCGGCGAGGTCTTCCTAGGGCTGGTTGGAGGTTCGGTTAGAATCTCGACCGGGACAGGCGGGGTGTTCGGCTACGGGCTCACGGCGGAGCAGATGGAGATCGATACCACTGGCGGGGACATCGAGCTTCGGTTCGCCACCCGTCCGCAGCGTCTCACCATTCGTTCCGGCAGCGAACCCGTGACAATTGAGCTGCCAGACGGCGACTATGCCGTTAGCGTGAAGAGTGCATCATCGACGGTGATTGCCGTTGGGCAGGCAGAAGACGCCGACAGCGAGATCTTTGTACAAGCCCGCGGACCAGTGCGGATCAACAAGAATTCGGCAGCAAAAGACTGAGCAAAACATGAGCTCCCATCAGATCACCACCCAAGACCTGCAGCTCAGCTGCGACGAACGTCGCGAGCTTCTCAACGCCATCGTTTTGGAGCCGGACCCCACCGAGGGGCTTTGGGAGGCGGTTGATTCCGGCTTGGCCGGTCAGTTGGTCCCAGAACTGCCGGCGCTGCGCCTCGAACAGGACCCGATTCACCGCCACAAGGACGTTCTGGCCCACACCATCGCGGTGACGGCCAAGACCGGACCCGACCTTCGGCTTCGCCTGGCCGCTCTGTTTCACGACGTTGGCAAGCCCGCTACCCGTTCATTCGAACACGGCGGTGTGACCTTCCGCCATCATGAGGCCGTCGGAGCCAAGATGGCCCGCACCCGTATGCGGGAGATGGGTTACGAGAAGCCGGTGGTCAAGGACGTCTGCGAATTGGTTCGGCTCTCCGGCCGTTTCAAGGGCTACGCCGATGGCTGGTCCGACTCCGCGGTCCGTCGATACGCCCGTGATGCAGGCCATCTGCTCGGCTATCTGAACGAACTGGTCCGCAGCGACTGCACGACCAGGAACAAGAACAAGGCCATTCGTCTTCAAGGCCTTATGGATGAGCTCGAAGAGCGCATCCTGCAGCTGGCAAAAGAGGATCGTGAGGCGTCCGAACGTCCGCAGATGGACGGCAAGGCGGTCATGGAACATCTTCAGATCGGTGGCGGTCCGGCCGTCGGGCAGGCCCTCGATTTCCTGCTGGAGATCAAGCGGTCCGAAGGTGTCGTGTCGGAAGAAGACCTGTTGGTCCGGCTCGATGCCTGGTGGGCCGATCGATCCGGCCGGGCCGCGTCCTAGGCGCGCCGACAGACCAAGGAGATCGACAGCATGACCGAGCAGGTGACGAACGAGATGCTCGAAGGGCTGACCGAGTTCGAGTCGGCGGTGGTGACGGTGCTGCTCAGCACCGAACCCGGTGACGTGGTCTCCTACGGAGAGGTTGCGGCGGAGGCCGGTTACCCCGGGGCGGCCAGGGCGGTTGGAAATGTGCTCAAGCGGATGGAAGATCTGCCGTGGTGGCGGGTCGTTACCGCATCGGGACGGCTAATTCCCCATCACCCGGCCGAACAGGCAAGACGCCTGAAGGCCGAAGGCGTTGCCACCGCCAACGGCAGAGTTGTGATCGAGCGATAAGGCAACGAACCAACACCACGGGCCCTCAAACCTGGTCGACCTTCAGAAACGCCGATGATCGGCCGACGGGAAGCAGATGCGATCTTTGATCGGTAGAGCCACGGCGTGTTGAACGAACTCGACAACACCAATCCACTCACCTGGCTCAGCGCCATCCTCTGGCCCGATGAGTCCACCATAATCGGCCCCTCGAATGGGGCCCTCGGCACCTCGGTCGCTGCCGGTGCTCAGACCGAGTGGTGGGCGTCACCCTCGGCCGCCCAACCGAAGATCCTCGTCCCGGCCGGTGCGCCGAACGCCGCTCGCGCCGCGGTGCGGCGCTATCACGACGGTTACTCGACCAGACGTCGGGTTCGCAGTCTCGCCGCCGAACTGATCATGGCCAACGAGCGAGCTGCCAACCTTTCGCTTGGCGACAAGCGGGTCACGGCTCGAATCCAGCCAGGAGCGAAGCAATCTGGCGCAGGTGTGCTCGAAGGCATCCGGGAGCTGCTCGATCTGTCGGATCTGTTCGTTGCCGTCAGCCTTTCGACTCCGAAGTCAAACCGCAAGCCGGTGCTTCAACTGCTCGACGGCTCCGGTCGGTGTCACGGATGGGCCAAGGTCGCCTGGAACGCACGCACCGAGGCACTGGTCGGCAACGAGGCGTTCTGGCTCAATCACCGCGAACTCGACGATTCGAGCCGGCCGCCGCTGATGATGCCGGTACTGTTGCACCACGCCCGGATTGAGGGCCGACGGGTCGTGGTCACCTCAGGAGTAACTCCGGGTCGAGTCCCTCGACGTTCTCCCGCCTCACCACCGGCAATGGACCTCTTCCGAGCCGTTAGCGACCTCGGCACCACCGATTCCAGCCCGATCACCGAGTCGTCATGGTGTCGTTCGGTGGCGTCGGTCATCGACTCCGCCACCGACCGAGAACGTAACGCCATCGAAGCTGCGGTCGACGCCTGCGGCCGTCTGCGTTTCCAAGTCGGCGCATGGCACGGTGACCTGACCCCTTGGAATCTCATGACGGTGGGCGATCGGGTACAGCTGATCGACTGGGAGTTCGCGGCCGACGGTGCCCCGCTCGGATTCGACCTGTGCCACTTCCATACCCAGGTCGGGGCGGAGATGAAAGGCTTGGACGCGGCCCGGGCCCTCGATTACAGCGCCCGGCTCTCACCCCATGGTCTGGTCGAACTCGGCGTTGCGGCCGAGAACCGGACCGCAACCTGGCACCTGTACCTGGTCGAGCTGATACGGAGGCTGCTTGTCCTGCGGGTCGACGGCTACCCGGTCGACGGCGTCACCCAGGGTCCGGCGGCCCTCGACCGCCTGGAACACGCGCTCGGCCTCAGCCGTTCGACGGGAATGGCCCATCAGCCCTCGGTCCAAATACGCAGCTCACAGTGAGCAGGAGTCCGATGAGCACCAGAGTCATAACCAAGTTCACCCAACACCCGGCCATGACCCAGCCGGGACTGAAGCAACTGAAAGCGGGCGGCAAGTGGTGCCGCGAGCGAATGACGCTGGCAACGTGGGAGCGCCGGGTCCTTCCCGATGTGCTGCTGGCCGGTGTCCAGCGCAGCGGAACCACTGCGCTGTTCGAAGCCCTCTACCGTCTGCCGAACGTCGAGCGACCTCGACGCGGCAAGGGGTCCCACTACTTCTCCTACAACTACTACCGCGGCTGGGAATGGTTTCAGTCGCAGTTCCCAACCCAGTCCTGGGCCGACCGGGTTGAGGACAAGGTCGGTACCCCGATGTTCGCCTTCGATGCCTGCCCCTACTACCTGTTCCATCCCTTTGCCGTCGAGCGCATGGCCCATGCCCTGCCCGACGTAAAGATACTGGTCATGTTGCGGGACCCGGTGCGCCGGGCCGAGTCGCACTTCCACCACTCGGTAAGCCACGGGCACGAGGAGCTCGGCTTCCACCAAGCCCTCGACCGTGAACAGGAACGCATGGTCGGCGAGATCGAGAAGATGGAGCAGGACTGGTCGTACTGGAGCCACAGCCATGAGCATCACTCATACTTTTCAAAGGGTGTCTACGTCGAGCAGCTTGAACGGCTGTTCAAGTTCTACGATCGCGATCAGGTCATGGTGATCCAATCCGAGGAGTTCTATCGGAACTCGAATGAGGTACTGGCCGACGTCACCGCCTGGCTCGGGTTGCAGCCGGTCTCGCTCGATCAGAACGACGATCGAAACGGTCACTCGTACAAGAAGATGGACGAGGAGATGCGAAGCCACCTGATCGGCTTGTATCGCGAGCCGAATGAGCGTCTGTATGACCTACTCGGTCACCGCCTCGACTGGCTGGACTAACCGCCTGACCGGACTGTGTTGGGCGGTTCAGCCCCGACGGCTGACGAGGGCCAGGAGCTGATCCAGTTCAAGTTGGCGCCGAAACCTTGTCAGAAGCGCGAGGTGTATCACCGCGCCGACTATCACGTGAACCACGACAGCAACCACGCTTTCGCCCATCAACAGTCGCGACGCGAATCCGACCGGCACATAGGCCACGACCGCCAACCCGATGGCGGTCATGACCGGAAGGCCGAACGAATGCACCCGCTTTGTGTGCCAGACCCTGGCAACCGCCATCACCCGCAACACCACCCGCGATAGCGACCATGCCCAGGCTGCACCGATGATTCCGACCGACGGCAGCAGCACAACGGCCGAGCCGATCATGATGACCAGGGCGACGGCGTGGTTCAGTAGCGATGCCAGGCTGTCGCCGGTCATCATCAGCAGGGTGTCGCCGGCGCCCAGCGCGATGATGACCAGGAACGCCAATGACAGCAGCACAACCAGTGACGATGCCTCCCTGAACTCCGAACCGAACACCGATAGGGCGGTCTTGGAGCCGAAGGCGAGGCAGATGAAGATCGGCCACAGGAGGGTGACGTTCCAACCGGAGATGGTTAGCAGAACCCGCTGGGCATTCTCATGTTCGCCCTTGAGGAAGTTGGCACTCAACAGCGGGGCCATGGACTGGGCGGTCGCCACCATCATGAGTTGTCCAGCCAGGATCAGCCGGTTCGACGCACCGTACATGCCGGCTCCAACTTCGCCGATGAAGATGATGACCAGCAGCACGTCAAGGCGCTCCAGCGATGCCGAGAGCAGATCCGAAAGAGCCCGGGGGCTGGTGTAGCGCCAGTATTCGCCCTTCTGCAGCCGTGGAGCTGCATCAATTGGTTGACCAGGGAGCGTTTCGGCCGAATTCCCACCGGATTCCTGTGACCGACGCTTGACCAGGACGGCCAGGCGGTTTCGGAGCCAGACAGCGGCGGAAACCACGGCCAACGTGCTCGATGCGGCCCAGGCCAGAGCCAGGGGCCAAATCTCGTCGCTGATGAGTGTGACCGCAACGACGAACAGCAGCTGGCTGAGGGGCCGGCCGATCTGTCCGATCAGTACCGCAGGACGCATCGTCCCGAAGCCTCGGGTCGCCCCGAAGATGGCCTGGCTGAGTGCATAGGTCGGTACCGCAACGGCCAGGATCCGGATCATGGTGATGACGGTTTCCCGGGACTCGACCTGCTCTGTCATCAGCCCGCCGAGGACTGGAGCGAAGAGGAGGCCGGCAACTCCCAGGGCGATCGCGGCCGCGGCGGTGGCGCCGAGCGCCGTGCGAACCACAGCGGGGATCTCGTCGTGGCGTTCATCGGCTCGGAACCGGGCGATGAAGTAGGTCAGGCCGGACTCGGCGCCCAAGCGGGCCGAGTTTGAGGCCAGCGTGAAGGCTGCAGTGGCGGTAAAGAACAGACCGGCTCCGGCCTTGCCGTAGACATTGGTTATGACGCCAACGGTGACAAAGCTGACGATCGCACCGCATACCGCCCCGATCAGGTTGAGCGCAGTTCCCCGAGCAGCCTGCGTGACCTGGTCGCCGGACTCACCGCTTTCAACGGTGCCTGCCACGTCCTGGGCGGTGAGCGCTGCGTCCTTCTGAGCGAAGCCGCTGGTCACGGCTGCCGTGGCCTGTAGGCCCTGGGGCCCCAGGAGCAGATGGCGGCCGCCCCGACCAGTACGAACAGCTGAGTAGGCAGGTGGCCGTAGATCGGCATCTGCAGGAGCCCGATCAACAGCGACACCTTGGCCCAATGGGGGACCGGATCATGAGGTCGGGAGCGGAGGAAGGCCGAAGCGAAGAACAAGACGTAGAGCGCGGCCCCGAGGTAGCCATGGGCGAACAGGACCGACCAGAGCTGGCCGTGGGTGCCGAGCGGTGGCCCGTCCGGGTTGGCCCGGTTGGGCCGCGTCGATCCGTAGCCGATCAGCGGGGATTTGGCCGTCTCCTTGATCGTTTCGACGTACAGCGTCGAGCGGGTCTCGTTGCTGTCAGCCGAGCGAGTCTCCAACTGCTCGGTTGCGGTGTTCAACACCCCGCTGGAGACGGCGAACGTGGTGCCAACCAGCAGGGCCGCCACCAGTCCGATCACCGGCATCGGGTTCCGCTTCAGCACCGCGTATCGGATGATTCCGTAACAGATCCCGGCGCCGAGGGTTAGCCATGAGCCTCGGTTGAGGGCCACGTAGAACGGCACGATCCCCAGCGCCAGCAGCGGGATCAACACCCGGCGGGGAATGCCGATGCTCCGATCGTGGATAGCCGCCAGCATGAAAGGCGTGGTCAGCGCCATGGAGGAACCCCAGGCGTTGGTGTAGGCGAATGGGGCCGCCGGCCGGTACAGGGTGACGTCCTCGAATCGGAAGATCTGAATCTCAGAGGTCCGAGGAGTGATCAGTTCCTGGATGAATTCGTTGTCGGCCAGAACCCCGGGCAGGATCTTGGCGATGGGGGTCGACCATTGCAGCTCGGGAGCCAGGATCGAGAGGTAACCGCCGCAGACGATCAGGACCCAAAGCAGCACCAATCCCTTTACAACGGTGGCCTGGACCTCGATCCCGCGATGTCTTGCCAGATACAGCAACGTGATGAACGCCGAGATGTACCAGGACGTGCGGAGCATGTAGATCGCGATCCGGCCAAATGAGTTCAGCTGAATGAATGACGCCCCGACGATCATCAGGAACAGCAAGAAGAAGATCGAGCCTGGCGGGAGACGGATGGGCCGATTCTTGATCAACCACAGGGCCATCGGCACCGCGGCAAGCAGGTAGAACAGCGGCGCAAGCCCGAGTGCCCAGGCCACCGGATATCCGGCCATCATCACCGCAAAGGCCCTGCCGTCGTGGCTGGCAGGATGTTTTTCCGCAACCGCCAAGGCCGGTGCGGAAGGTGGGCTGTCTATCGAGGATGCCGGGCCTGACGCCCGGCCCTCGATGAATGTGGTCACCCGCCCGGCGTGGCGACGATGGCCTCTTCAAGCCGAGCCGCAGCGGAGATGGCCGAGATCAGGTCCAGCGTCGGGATCGGAAGCGAGGCTAGACGGTTGTACAGCTCAGTATTGGCTTCGTCACCTGCTGGACGGCTGGTGCTGAGGATGATGCCGTCAGCGTTGAGGGCGATCGCCGGCACGGTGACGTTGTCATGCACCATTCCGGATACAACCAGGATCAGGTGATAGGCGGTCCGTGCTTCGTCCAGCAACCTTTTGAACGGTTGTCCACCGATGGCCGACGCCGTCATAGCGTCGACGTTGCCGATGGTAAGGGCATCGAGACCGTCGATTCCGATCAGCGAACGTGCCGCCTCCTGCAACGATGTTTCGCCGACCAGGACCTCGGCAAGGCCGGGGCCGGGGTCGAGCCGCAGCAATGAATGCAACATGGGTTCCTCAACCGCTGCGTCGATCAGCAGCACTCGAGCTCCCAGGCTCTGCAATTCGCCCGCCAGTTCGAAAGCAACGGCCAATGAACTGGCGCCCCCGGTTTCGCCCACGCTCAGGCCGACAACCGGTCCTGCCGTGCCCAGAACCTGGAGGCGATCGATGAGATCGTCCATATCGGCCTTGGCCACAAGCTGCCTGGTCTCATCAACTGCCGGCGACTGTCCGCTCAGAGCTTGGACCTCGGCCGAGGTCAGCAGCTGTGCTTCGTCGATTTCCTGGGTCGGATCTTCGACGGTCGACCAATCGCGCCGTGACTGTTCCGTGTTCTCGACCTGGGTCGTTACGGCCTCGGTGATCGAGGCATCGACCAGATTGTCCTGGCCGGTGAGGACCGCGGCCGTCTCGCCCAAGATCTTCGCCGCTTCCGCTTCGACCGGGTTGCCGGTAGCGGTCTCCGGTTCGTACGCTGCGGTGCCATTCAGCGATTCCGGTATGGGCGTCGCTGTTTCGGCGACCGGAGGAACGGCGACCGGTGTCGGTTCAACGGCCGGTGTTGGTTGGGGAAGAGGTGTCGGTTCGATTGCCGGTGTCGGTTCAACGGCCGGTGTTGGTTGGGGGAGCGGTGTCGGTTCGATGGCCGGTGTCGGTTCGGCGGCCGGTGTTGGCTGGGGGAGCGGTTCGATGGCCGGTGTCGGTTCGGCGGCCACTATGGGCTCATCGGCCGGTGTCGGTTCGGCCACTGGCTCGGGTGCGGCCGGTGTCGGCGGCGCCACGGTCTCCGGCTTTGCCGCGCTGCCTATCGCGTTCATCACTCCGTGCAGCGACTCCATCAATTGCGGCGTCTGCTTGTCGGCCACCCGGCGGTTGTGGAGCTGGTTGCTGCTGGCAAAGGCGGCCAGGACATATGCCGCAACGACGCCGAGAACCAGGCCGCCGGCGATCGCTCCGATCACCGTCTGGACGAAGCTCAGACCCTGGGGGTAGAGGGGGAGCTCGGCCCGGTCGATAACCGTTGTCGGGTCGACGGTCAGCGTCGAGAGATCGGCCAGGGCTCGTTGCAAGGCGACGAGTTCGCCCTGAATCGAGGACTCCTCAACTGCGAGGATCACCGCAGAGGCGCTGTTCTCATCGAGTGGGCTCAACCGAACCGACACCTCGGCAAGTCGTTCCTGCAGAACCGCGATGCGTGCGTTGATGGTGGTTTCGGCTGCCAGTTTATTGCTGTTGGCCAGGTTGGCCCGAAACTCGAGATAGGACTCGGCGAAGGCGTTGGCCCCGGCCTGAGCCACCTCGGGTGTTGTGGCCGAGAAGGAGATGTCGAGAATTCTCGACTCCTTGGTCGTTGAGGCGGCGACGTTGTCCTCGATATCCGATTCCGAGAGCTCGATCGACTGGTCGGTGAGCTTCTCGGCCACTACCGCGACCACGGCCTGGGAGGTGGCGATACGCATCTCGGTGGCGATATCGACCTTGCTGTCGTCCGATTCGAGCGCCTTGGTCGGGTCGCCGGAGATGGGGTAGACCACGATCGTGGTCTGCGACCCGTAGCTCGTTGGAGCGGCCAGCCCGGCCAGTATCCCCAACCCGATGGCGGTCAAGGAGACGCCGAGAACCAGCCATTTGTAGTCGGCCAGTGGCTTCAGATACTGGTTTATCGGTGTCGTGTCGTTTGTGGTCATCAGGCCCCGTCTCTCGGCAGGAAGCCAAGCTTCCTCACAAGAAGTTCGGACGAGAGGGACCGCTGCTTTAGCTACGAATTTTCCAGCAGGACGGTTGGTTTCGAGCTACGCCACTTCGGGCTGGGTGACCTCGGCCAGCGTGCTGAGGAACCGATCGTTCTCCTCCCGGGTCCCGACGGTCACTCGAAGGCCGTCGCCGGAGAACGGGCGAACCACCACGCCCCGCTTCTCAAGGCCGAGGCAGATCTCATCGGTTTCTTCGCCGCTGGCCAGATATACGAAGTTGGCCTCCGCCGGCGGTAGTTTCCATCCCGCATCGCTCAAGCTGGAAACCAGCCTGGCTCGCTCGGCCAGAATATGGTCGATCTTGGGCTGTATATCGTCGAGTGAGGCCAGGGCCGCCATCGCCCCCGCCTGGGCCGCACTGTTGACCGCGAATGGCAACAGGACCTTGTCGATCTCGGTGACGATCTCCGGGTCCGTCATGGCGTAACCGGCCCGTAGTCCGGCCATTCCGTAGGCCTTGGAGAAGGTTCTTGAAACAACCAGATTGCGGTGCTCGGTCAGGAGGTCGACCGGATTGCCGAGCGCCGGGTCTGCAAACTCGCGATAGGCCTCGTCGGCCAGGACGATCACGTTATTGGGGATGCCGGCCAGTAGTTCTTGGATCTGGGCGGTAGTGATGGCGGTCCCGGTCGGGTTGTTCGGCGTTGCCAACAAGACCAGCTTTGTCCGCTCGGTGACGGCGCCGGCGATGGCTTCCATGTCGAATGCGTGGTCGACAAGCGGTGGTGTGACCGGCGTGGCAGCCATCATCTTCACACAGACCGGGTAGGC
>JAVJHY011519300.1:0-12345 GCA_035593235.1 Phascolosoma agassizii | reverse complement strand
GCGCAGAACGTGGAGCTGGAACGCCAGAACGTTGAGCTGCGGCGTCAGCTGGACAAGCGCTTTGGGTTCGAGGAGCTCCTCGGCCACAGCCGCGAAATCACCCGCGTGCTGGAAGTGCTTGCGCAGGTTGCACCCACCAATGCGAACGTGCTGGTCCTCGGAGAAAGTGGCACTGGCAAGGAGTTGGTCGCGCGCGCGATCCACAAGAACAGCCCGCGGTCGGCGAAGAATTTCGTGGCAGTGAACTCCGCGGCAATGTCTGAGGGGCTGATCGAATCGGAACTCTTCGGTCACATGAAGGGTTCTTTTACGGGAGCCGTCCAGAATAAAGAGGGCCTCTTCGAATCCGCCGAGGGCGGCACCCTGTTCCTCGATGAGATCGGCGAGATTCCGCTGGGCCTCCAGGTCAAGCTGCTACGGGCGATTCAGGACAAGAAGGTTCGTCGCGTTGGAGGCATGACGGACGATCCTGTCGATGCGCGGATCGTGGCGGCCACCAATCGGGATCTTCAGGAAGAGGTCAGCCATGGCCGCTTCCGGGAAGACCTCTTCTATCGCCTTAACGTCATCCAGATCCAGCTCCCCAACCTGCGCGAGCGGATGGAAGATGTGCCTCTTCTGGTCCAGCACTTTATCCAGAAGTACGCCGACGAGCTGGACAAGCCGGTCAGCGGGATCGATGACGATGCCATGGATCGGATCCAGGCTTACTCCTTCCCCGGCAATGTGCGCGAACTGGAGAACACCATCGAGCGCGCCGTCGCGCTCTGCCAGGATGGGCGGATTAGCCATGATGTGCTTCCTCCGGCCGTGTTGGCTCCGAAGACGCTGGGATCCGCTGGACGCTTGTCGCTCGAGGGCGGAAACCTCGACGAGATGTTGGCTCGCGTCGAGCGCGAACTGCTCGGCGAAGCGTTGGAACGAAGTATGGGTGTCAAGAAGAAGGCGGCTCAGTTGCTCGGAATCTCCTTTCGTTCCTTCCGCTATCGCCTCGAGAAGCTCGGCATCGACGATCCGAGCTAGGCGGGATGTCTCGCCAGGGTCTGCGCACAGAAGTTCTTGCGAGCCTCGCGCTGGTGATGTTTCTCGCAAGCCTGGTGCTCGTGGCAGTCCTGGTGACCTACCACGAAGAGGGGCTGCGGCACATCTTGGGCCGCTCACTTCGCGCGGAAGCGACTGCCCCGCCCCACGCAAGCAGGATGGTGGTTTCTGGGACCGAGTGGTGGACTGTGGATTCGAACGGTCTGGTGCAGCGGCGGGGCGCCTTCGCGACAGAGATCGATCCCACGGCATTGGATCTGGCCGAGGAGGCCCGCAAAACGGATCGGGTGCTTCTTCAGCTTGGTGGTCTCCGGGATCCAATCCGGTTCGCGGCGCCACTGGGTCGGGAAGGGCGGGTCGCAGTCGCTAGGCTCCCGAGAGAGGCTTCCGTGAGTCTGCGCACCGGTCCCTTGGCTGTGGTCGCGTTGTTAGGTCTGGCGAATGTGGCCGTGTTCACCTCCTTCGGCGCGCGGATGTTGCGGAACCGGGTGCTGCGACCGCTCGAAGCCGTCGCGGCGACAGCTGCGGAGATCGGCTCCGGGGCGGGTGCCGTTCGGGCCCCCGAAGATGGGCCCGCAGAGGTGGCGGAAGTCGCCCGGGCCCTGAACGAGATGACGGACACCCTTCAAGGTCAAAGCGACGATCTGGAGAAGGCCGTGTCGGAACTACGCGGCGCGAACCGGGACCTCAGGAAGGCAAGGGCCGGTCTCGACCGCGCCGAGCGACTGGCATCGGTGGGACACCTGGCTGCAGGGGTCGCCCATGAGGTTGGAAATCCCATCGGAGCAATTCTGGCACTGATCGACCTCGCGGCGCGAGATCAGGGCCTTTCGGAGGAGGGCCGCTCACATCTGGCCCGGGCCGGCAAGGAGGGCGAGAGGGTCCGGGTGATCCTTCGTCAGCTGCTCGACTTCTCGCGGCCGACTCCGGCGGATGCCGTCCCGATGGACTTCGCTGCGATTGCTCAGGATACGCTTGCATTGGTCACACCTCAGCGTCGCTATGCAAAGCTCGGCTTCGAAGAACTCAGCTCGGAGCCGATGCCCCCGGTGCTGGGCGCCCCGAACGCCGTCACGCAGATCTTGCTGAACCTGCTGATGAACGCTGCGGATGCGATCGGAGAGGGAGAACCGGGGAGGATCGCGGTACGGCTACGAGAGACCGTGCTCGATCGGCGTGCGAGCGACTCGGGAAGCGATCCCCCGCCGGGCCGCCCCAGCGATGCGGTGGAGTGCCTGGTCTGCGACAGCGGCCGCGGAATTCCCGTCGAAGATCGGGAGCGGGTCTTCGATCCCTTCTATACCACCAAGGATCCGGGCGAAGGCACCGGCCTCGGCCTCGCCAACTGTGTCCGACTGGCCGAAGAGCTCGGAGGCACCGTCGAGTGGGTGCTGGCCCCTGAGGGCTTCACCACCGCCCTGGCTCTCCGACTTCCCGTTGCCGAGCCGCTCCCCGCTGTGGGGCCTGGCCCGCCATCTCGGGTCTGAAAGAAATTGCGCACTATGCAGCGCTTTGCGGATCTAGGTGGCTCTAGGGACGGCTTTTGCCTCAGTCAAAACTCAAGAGACTCAGCGGTTTAGCCGATTTTCCACGTGTGGCACGGCCCTTGCGATGGAACGGCTGTGATGTCCTGAGCTTTCGGTACGGCCGAGGAGTGGAGGGACGGAAGGAGTTGAGATTGGTGTCGAACCGAAAGAGTGCGTTCACGTTGCTCGAACTGATGGTGGCCGTCGCCATTGTCACGGTGATCGGTGGTCTTGCGGCGTGGAGCTGGAGATCGACCCAACAGAACAACCGGACCAAGACGATGGCTCGTGAGATCGCTGGCGCGATGGAGATGGCGAGAAGCAACGCCATCCAGAGTGAACAGGTCTACGGCGTCTACGTCAGCCTCGGCGCGGGTCGCAATCAGGATCTCTGCGGGACGGCACTTCCCGCGAACCAGCCTGTGACGATCTTCCTCGACAACGTCACGGCGAACTGCTGCATTGACGCTGGCGAGACCCAGCTCAGTTATCCCTCCGATCCAACGGCGGCCGCTGGGTTGGCCTGGGGCGCCACCTGGGCGCCCGCCATCGTTCCTGGCGACCAGGGAAGCACTGCCGGAAATATGGCCCTGGGCACTTCCTTTCCCTTTCTCGGCGGTGGAGCGGCGCCGCTGCTGCTCTTCCGTCCTGACGGAGTTCCGGTCCTTCCCAACGCCGTCTGCGCACAGGGGCAGGTTGGCACCGGTACGGGAGCTTTCTATCTGACGGCGACGCCTGCCACGGTTCCCCCGGCTCGGGCCAAGGACTACGCCGTCGTGATCTCGCCACTTGGCGCGACTCGAATCCACAGCTTTGATCGGAACACAGGCCAATGGACCAACTGACAATGCGTAACCGCCGTCGCGGCGGACTCTCGATGGTCGAAGTGATGATGGCCTTGACGATCCTGGCCGGAGGCCTGCTCGTCATGCTGACCATGCAGATCAACGCGATGAAGGCCGGGCGTCACTCACGCAGCGCGACGGAAGCCGCGCGGATTGCCCAGAACCAGATGGAGATCCTGAACCATCAATCCTTCCCCACGATCGCTACGACAGCGGGTTTCACGGCACCGATCCTCGTCAACGGAAGTATGACTGGCGGTGGCCCCACCGCTGTTCCCCAAGTCTACAACCTGGCTTGGTCGATCACCGCGAATCCGGATCCGAATCCGCTGGTCACGGCAGACACTTTTCAGTTCGATGTCGCGGTGACGTGGGTCGATCCCTCCTCTCGAGTGGGCGTGCCGCCGAGGAATTTTTTGCTTTCCACTATCCGATATGACGACTGAGGAGAGGGGATCATGATCCGTCGTACTACCCATCGAAGGTCCCAGGCACGCTCCCGAGTGTCCAGGGCCTTCTCCCTCATTGAACTGATGGTCTCCATGGCCATTCTGGCCCTGATCACGGTTTACCTGACGGAGCTTCTGGTCCGCCAGAGCCGTACCTATACCGTCGTCGATCAGGTCACGGAGGTGCAGCAAAACGTTCGCGCGATCTCGGATCTGATCGAACGCGAGATGCGCACGACCGGATTCATGACCGATGAAGCGGCCGTGGTGTGCGCCGTCGATTTCTTGAATCGGCCCGACGTACTCGTCGTTACCGATGCGGCGGCCTTCAACCCGGCCAGCCAGTCCGCGCCGGATATCGCCGTGGATATCGTGGATACCGAATACACCGGCACGGGGCCGAACGAGCTGTTTAATGTGGGGACGATCCTCGAGGCGAATGCATTCTACGACCTCGATGGGAATGGCACCTTGGATGCGGACTTCTTTGACGTCCAGCCCGTGAATGGCGCTGTGGCCTATCCCCAAGGCCAGTCGGGAGGTGTGATCGTCTTCGATCGCACCAACCCGGGGCTAGGGACATCTTGTGGACGAGTGGTACCCGGTTCTGTCGGCGCGAACCAAGTTCGCGTGGATTTCACCTTTGGGATCCAGGGATACGGTCCAGTGGGGTTGAACAACGTCGGAGCTGACCTGTGGATGGTGCCCGCGGTCGTCTATCAGCTCGACCAGGCCAGTGCCAATTTGATCGTGGTACCGCCTGTGACTTCCCAGCTCCTGCGCAATGGTCTGGTCATCGCCGAGGACGTCGAGGATATCCAGCTCGCCATGTGGTTCGATGCGGATGGCGACGGCACCCAGGAAAACGGTGAGTACTTTGGGTCTCCCCCGGTGGGCCCCCCCCCGCTGAATCTGGTGACCGGCGGCCCGTATACCTCCGTCGGCCGAGATCATCGGAGGCTCCGCGAAGTCCGCCTGAACCTGATGCTGCGGACGCGCCAGCAGGATCCCAACGTTCTTGCGAGCGGCGTGGCGCCTCAGGGGCTCTACCAGAACATGGAAAATCGAAACACCGCCGCACCGCCTGCAGACGGCTTCGTGCGACGCATTCAAACCCTGACGATTCGCCCTCGTAATGTCGGTTTACGCTCGGACAGCCTGTGATCGGAGAGACCATGACGACTGAAGTTGACTCCTTCGCCAAGCCGGCCTTGCACCGTCGCGACGGTGGTGTGGCCATGTTCATCGCGGTCATGATGCTGGTTCTGATGGGCTGGATGGGAATGGCGGCGATGAATGCGGTGAGTCGCGACAACCAGGTGGCGGGCTATCAGAGTCGAAACCAGAACGCGTTCTTCGCGGCTGAGGCCGGCGTGGCCTATGCGCGCGCGGTGGTCGAGCATCATGTTTCGGACACGACAGATCTTCCGGGTCTTGGGACCGTTCCTGCGTTCCCCACTCAAGGCGCGCCGACGACCATCAGCAATGCAGTCGCTTATGCCCAGTGGCAGAATGGCGCCACCGCAGGTCAGGAGCTTCCCGGCTATTACGCCGATCCGAATCCGCCGGATCCGGTCAACCCGCAGCCCATCCACTACATCGGGCCCGGGCAGATTCTGGACGGGGATGACTTTCAGGTGGGCGGCCCCAAACGGGTGGGCACACTCTGGCAGATCAACGTGGTGGGCAAGAGCCCGCAGGCTTTGGGTGCCGGCTTCGGTACCGGTGCTTCGACCGCGCGGGTCGAGGCCGTTTCGATCAAGCCGATGATGCAGTGATTCGCGGCTGCTCTGTGTAGCAGCGGCGAACTTTGGGGGGAAGATGAACAAGAAACTCGACGGACGAGCGTTGCTCGTACTGGCTTCGTTGTTGGCCTGGTCCTGGGGATGCTCCGAAGAGGTCGTCCCGACTGGCGTCGGAACGCGTTCGATGGTGGCCGAGGCTCCGGCGCAGAATGAGGATGGGACAAGTCTCGATTCCGCCCCGACGATCGACCGCCTCGAAATCTCCCCTGAGGAGATCGTGGTGGGTCGGGAGATCCGAGTGCTCGCCGAAGCCACCGATCCTGAAGGCGGGCCGGTGCGGTTCACCTTCGTGTGGACGCGGAACGGCGAAGAGGTGAAGCGCACCAACAAGCCCGCGATGGTCTTCTACGAACTGGACCGGGACGACTCGGTCGTCCTCGAGGCCATTGCCAGCGACGGCAGAAACGAGAGTTCGAGCAGCCGCTTGCGCGCCAACGTGGGCAACCGGAAGCCGACCTTGACCAAGCTCGAGATGGAACCCTCGGGTGACGTTCGAGCCGGCATGACCGTGACGGCGACGCCCTACGGCGCGGACCCGGACAACGATTCGCTGGAGTTCGACTACCGCTGGCTGGTCGACGGAGCGGAGAAAGGGACGGATCGTTCCTTCGATACGACGGGGCTGCGACGGGGTGCGAAACTCACGGTCGAAGTTCGCGCGAGCGATGGTGAGGCCGTGAGCAGCCCCCACCAAATCGAGGTCTCCCTGGGCAATACGCCGCCCGTGATTCGGTCCGACGGGGAGAAGTCGATTGCCGGATTGTACCGTCATCAGTTCGTCGGGAGCGACGTGGATGGCGACCGGAACCTCCGCTTCTTCCTAGAGCAGGGACCGGCCGGGATGGCCATGGATGCGATCACCGGGATGCTGAGCTGGAAGACCCTGGACGTCGATGCCGGGCGACACGACGTGGTCGTGGGTGTGACGGACTCGGTCGGCGAAGGGACCAAGTTCTCCTTCGCGGTGACCGTGGCGGCCGAAGCGGCGGAAGCTCCGCCGGCCTCTCCTGCGCCCTAGCCGGTACGCACTTGCTTGCGGGGTGCGCAGATGTTTTCGCAGACGGTTCTTGCGTTCATAGTTTTGCAGGATAATAAAGATCAACAAAAACAAGCGGTTAGGAGCCAGTCTTTGATGGCACACCGCTTGCTCTATGGCTCGGGTGTGCCCCGCGGCGCCAGTCAGGAGAACAGCATGCAGGTTTCCTCACATCTCGACCGCTTCCTCGTGGCCTTCGCAGCCGCGCTGATCTTGATCTTGTTAGGGAGCGGGGCCGCGACGGCCCAGGACGACCAGGCCCTCTTCACCACTGCGGTTCCGCCGAACGTGGTTTTGATGATCGACAACTCGGGATCCATGCACCACATCGTGTGGCACCCCAGTTACGATCCGGCGGCGACGCCGACCTGCGGCTACTTCCTGAACCCCGACCAATACAACGTCAACCTGACGGACGCAGATGTCTTTCCGGATGGAGGCGCTGGCGATCACTTTTTCCGCGCAGGTATCTACGCCATCACTGGCACGGGCTGCACCACTTCGCCTCGCGAGATTTTTGTGGACCCGGCCGTGGAGGCGACAGGGAACCGCACGCGGTACACGGGCCGGTACCTGAACTGGCTGTACAGCACCGCGACCACCGCGAACCTCGCGGAGATCGTGGCTACGAATAACGGCACCCACTCCGGCTGTATCGGCGGCGGAACCTACGACTTGTATCGTCGCTCTCGCATCACGGCGGCGAAGGACATTCTCCGCGAGGTGATCTGCCAGGTCAACGCGGCCGGTAAGGTCCGCTTCGGCATGGCACAGTTCCGGCGCGGAGAGACCGACAGCTTCGATCCCCAAGGCGGCTACGTTGTGGTGCCGGCAGAGGACTACCTGGACGCCAGCGGAAACCCGAACCCCTATACCTTGAACGGCGTCAGTAAGCCCCACGGCGATCACCTGAACGACGCGATCTCGAACCTCACCGGCGAGTCGTGGACGCCTCTCGCAGAGACGCTGTTCCACGTTTACATGTACTTCATGAGTCGGGACTCGACGAAACGTCCCCCGGGTCAGGTCACGGGGACGTTCCCGGAGTACGAGTTTCTGCCCAGTCATCCGCTTAACGGTGACCTCAGCACGGCGGGAGCTCCGACAGTTCCCGACAGTCCGGTCCAGTTCGAGTGCCAGAAGAACTTCGTCATCGTGATCACCGATGGGGAGCCGACTCGGGACGACTTCAGCACCGACCTCAACAACACGGATGTCGGCTTCGCTGCCTTCAACAACCTCATCGGCGACTACATTCCCCTCGACGAGGTTGAGACTGGGCTGCCAAGCAATGGGTCACTGCTTCTCGACGACATCGCCAAATTCATGCACGAAAAGGACTTCCGACCTGATCTGGCCGCTCACGCAGGTGCAGAGCAGACCCTCGACGTCTATACCGTCGGCTTCACGACTTCGCCCGCTGCGGATGACATCCTCTCCCGCGCAGCAACCCAAGGTGGCGGCCAGTTCTACCGCAGCAACGATCCCCAATCTCTGGCGAGGGATCTGGTCCTTGCCATTACGGACATCCTCCTGAAGTCCCAGGCCTTTACGTCGGCCACGGTTCCGGCGGGTCGTGCGAGCTCGGATGAGAAGCTCTACACCAGTGACTTCATTCCCAGTACGGCGGATGGCTACTGGCAGGGACATCTGCGCTCCTGGGCGATCAACAGCTTGGCCCAGATCCTCGACATGAACGGCGCCTGCGCCCTCGACGACCCGGAATGCCGCTCCGGCGCTTTCCTGAGCTCCGCCATCCCCTTTTGGGACGCCGCTGAGGTCATGAAGACAAACGGCGTGGCGTCTCGGAACCTGTTGGTCTCGAGACCAGACGGTGCCGGCACCAACATGGAGGTGACCGCTTTCTCGTCGGGTAGCGTCACGGCAACGGACATGGGCCTCACCAATGCCGACATTCCCACCTACAACTTCGGCGTGAACCCGCTGCCGGTGGATCAGGATGCGCTGACGGTCCTCGTGGTCGACAACGTTCGGGGCTGCGAGCTCGGAACTGCGGGCTTGGGCTGCGTGCAGCGCCCCTGGCTGCTGGGTGACATCTTTCACTCGAACCCGCTCGTGATCAAGAAGCCGAACAACTTCGACACGAGCCTTTCCTACAAGGGATTCGTCTCGAACTACGCGGACCGGAAGAAGGTGATCGTGGGCGGGACTAATTCCGGCTTCCTCGAGATCTTCGATGCTGGCGACTGGGATACGTCTCTGAACAACGGGAAGGGTGCCTACACCGATGGTACCGGGACCGAGATCGCGGGCTTCATGCCCTACGGCGCCCGGCAGAATGCCAAGGAACTACCCCGGGATGATCGCACGAGGGACTACTACTTCGTCGATGGTGCTTCCGCCGCGGCAGACGCCTTCCTTCCGAGTGACCCGCGAACGGCCAATCTGCAGAATGCGGCGAGCTGGACAGATTGGAAGACGGTCCTGGTTGGAGGCCTAAGGCAGGGCGGACGTCACTACTACGCACTCGACGTGACGGACCCGGCGGGTGGCGTCTCTTGTTCGACCCCGGGCTCGCCTAACTACCCCTGCTACATGTGGGAGTTCCCGAATGAGATCGACACCGGGACCCATGTGCCTTTCATGGGCGAGAGTTGGTCTGAGCCGGTCATTGCCAAGGTGAAGGTGAACGACGGGACGGCCTTGAACGACTACGGGCGTTACGTCATGATCGTTGGAGCGGGCTACGACACGACCAGCGATCCGAATCGGCACGCGAGCTATGACCCCACCGCTACCGCGGGTCGCGCGATCATGATGATTGATGTGGCCACGGGCAAGCTGTTGGCGATCAAGAAGTTCGACAACGCCGGCGTCGTCGCGACCACTGATCCCAACACCGTGACCTACGACCCGGCGGATCCGGAGAAGAGCATGTTCTTCGCCGTCGCCTCCCAGCCCGGCGTCTACGACGTGGACTTCGACGGCTACGTCGATGAGATCTTGATCGGTGATCTGGGTGGCAACGTGTGGAAGTGGGTCGTCAACGACACCGGTGAAGACCCGATACTGAACACCCTTCACGGAAGGGATCAGCCGAACTGGCACTTCTCTCGCTTCTTCGCGGCACCGAGCTACCTGGATGCGGTGAGTGGCAACCGGTTCTGGAAGAGCATCTTCTTCCGCCCGGGCCTGACGCGCGTGAGTGGCACCTACTGGATGTCGTTCACCACGGGTCAGCGTGCGAACCTGCAGTTCACCGGCTTCCAACCCAGCACGGTTGACGATGAGCGAATCTACGTCATCAAGGACTACGACCTGTTCATGGACGTCACGCCGCTCCCCCTCACGCTGACGGAAAGCGACTTGGATGGGGGAACGCCGGGTGCCGCGGACTACACCCTGACCCTCGGGACGGCGGCTCCTCCATCGGGGCAGGGGTTCTACGTGCGAGGCGTGGGCAACGGGGAGAAATTCGTCACCCAGACGATCATCTTCCTGGGCTACGTGATCACGGCTTCCTTTACGCCCGCGTCGGTGATTGCCTGCGGCGCCTCGGGTGACGCCACCCTTTACACCTTCAAGGTGATCAACGGGGAGGGTCTCACGGTCACAAACTCCGTAACCGGAGTCGACACGACGATCGTGAAATCCGACATGGGCGACGGCATGCCATCGAATCCCCAGGTCACGATGGACAACTCCTCTGGAGATACGACGGTGATCGTCCGCCTCCAGGACGGAGCCATCTGGCAGCCGCCGGGAGACTTCAGCGGCGGAAGCGACGGCTACGGCCAGCTGTATTGGCGAGAGCTCTAAGAGCCACGAACCCGAGATTGAGGAGAACCGAGATGATCCATTGGACAAGGACACGAGCTCTGTGGACTGCTCTGGTGATCGGCATGTTTCTGGCGGGGCCGGCTTTCGCCGCGACCATCGAGAACATGTTGGTGACCAAGATCGCTGCGACCAAGACGTTGAAGCTCGAGGACGGCATTACCGTCAAGGTGCAGAGCTCGACCCAAATTCTCGACGAGAAGGGGGAGCGCATCAGCTTCGAGGAACTGCCGGATCCCGAGCTGACCCCGGGCCAGATCTTGCTCCGCGTGGATGGTCCCAGCGTCAGTGGATCGATCCAGGCCACGAAGATCCGGGTTCACGAGGTGCTGCGAAACTAGGCGGGGCCAGCGAACAGAGAAGACGCCCGGTCCTTGCGGCCGGGCGTTTTTCGTTGGTGCGTGGTCTGGATGCAGAAGAAGGCGGGTGCCTAGGCCCCCCGTTCGCGCAGACCGTACTCCTTGATCTTGTACAGGAGGGCGCGGTGACTGATCTCGAGCAACTTTGCCGCTTTGGTTCGATTTCCATCGCAGGCGCCAAGTGCCTTGAGAATAATCTCGGCTTCGAATCGTCGGCGGGCGCGCTTCAGCGAGAAGTCACCCCCGGCGTTGCTGCCCTCGCCCACCTGAGCTTCGGCGACGTTGCTAGGCAGGTCCGTCAGGTTCAGGCGATCCCCTTTGGCCAGGATCACGGCCCGCTCGATCACGTTCTCAAGCTCTCGGACATTGCCGGGCCAGGGGTACTCGGTGAGGCGCGTGAGGGTCTCGTCGCTGATCCCGCGCAAGGACTTGCCCAGAGTCTGTTGAGCTCTCGCCACGAAGTGATCGACCAGGAGCGGAATGTCGACCCGCCGTTCCCGCAGCGCGGGCACGTGAATGTGGACCACGTTGAGGCGGTAGAACAAATCCTCCCGGAACCGCTTCTCCTGGATCTCGACAGCGAGATCGCGAGAAGTAGCCGCGAGAACGCGCACATCGACCTGTCTGGGCTTCGATTCCCCAACCGGACGAACTTCCTCCTCCTGGAGAACGCGGAGCAGTTTTACCTGCAAGGAGACGGGCAGCTCCCCGATCTCATCGAGGAAAAGGGTGCCACCGTGAGCTTCGACGACCAGGCCTCGTCGGGCGCGATCGGCACCGGTGAACGCGCCCTTGGCGTGGCCAAAGAGCTCGCTCTCCAACAAGGCTTCAGGAATGGCGCCACAGTTGACGGCAACGAAGGCCTGCTCTCGTCGCCCGGATTGTGCGTGAAGGGCCCGAGCCATGACTTCCTTGCCAGTCCCGCTCTCACCCGTGAGGAGGACGGTGGCTTTGAACTCTGCGGCTCGTTCGATCATCTCCAACACTTCGATCATCGCGGTGGATTGCCAGGCCGCATCTATGTGGTTTTTTTCTATGCCCGCATCGGCAAGGCATTCTTCGATTGCTTCGAGCATTAAATCTTCGGAGCTTTTATCCCAGCGTTCACCAAAGACAGAACAACCCATTCCAAGGATGACGACCTTATCTTTAATACCCTCAGCCATGACCGGCTCCTTCAGTCGCTGTCGTGTAGGCAGGCGCTGCTTTCCAGAAATATTTAGTAAAGCCTCGCAATTCGTCATATTCCTTGATGCGGAATGTCATGCGCATCGGCGTATCGACGACAACTTCAGCTGTTTCAATGTCTGTAAAATCGAGCATACATCGCCCGCCGCCGGCGAAATTAATCATGCCGTAATGCGCCGGTGGATCGGGCGAGTAGGACAACCGATCGGCTGTCCAACTTTGAACTTTGGCTGGTTTTTCAGAGAAAGGTGTTGGTTCCTGACTATGAAGCGCGCCGCAGTTCGGGTTTACGCAAATA
>JAVJHY011519189.1:0-12346 GCA_035593235.1 Phascolosoma agassizii | reverse complement strand
ACATCGATGCGCACGATGCTTCCGAGGAATCCGGTGGGGTCTTGGCCGTTGCCATGCGGGTCGTCGGCCGCTCCGCCGTCTCCGATGCCCAGGTACAGCATGCCGTCGGGGCCGAAGGTGAGTGAGCCTCCTTCGTGGCAGGTGCCATTTTCTGGGTCTTGCTTTTTGTTTTTGTCAACATCACTTCCCTGTTTTTCCTCGGAGGACTAGCCATTGAAAATATCATTGGTATTCCTTTGATGTATGCCGTGATCGGATTGGCCATTTACTCAGCAACCTTTTCTATTTTTGGCGGACTAAAAGCGGTGGTTTGGACCGATGTGGTGCAAGTCGTCATTTTGATTTTGGGAGGAACAATTGCTTCCGTTTTGATACTCAATGCCCTTAGCGATGGGCAAGGCGTTTGGGAAGGATTGAAAATGTTGTATGCCAAAGCTCCTGAGAAATTTGATATGATTTTTGACAAAGACGTTATGTTTACAAATATTGAAACTGGCGAACAAGAATCTGCTTACGATCTCTTACCTGGCCTTGCCGTACTCATTGGTGGAATGTGGATTGCCAATTTATATTATTGGGGATTCAACCAATACATTATCCAAAGAGCATTAGCTGCCAAAAATATTGATGAAGCGCAAAAAGGAATGGTCTTCGCTGCATTGATCAAAGTCTTTGTTCCTTTTATCGTAGTGATTCCCGGAATCGCAGCTTTTGTGATGGGAGCAGATATTACTAAAGCAGATCAGGCTTATCCTTGGGTGATCAACAATTATGTATTCACTGGTTTTAAAGGTGTCGTAGTGGCTGCTCTTGTTGCTGCAATCGGATCTTCGCTTAGCTCTATGGTCAATAGTACTTCCACCATTTACACCTTAGACATCCATACCAAATTATTCGAACCCAATGCGACTGAAAAAAGGAAAGTTCAGATTGGTCGGATTACTGCTGCACTGGCAATCGTCATTGGTGTAATCATGACTCCGGCACTGGAAAGTTTTGGACAAATCTTTCAGTTTATTCAGGAGTACACTGGTTTTATCAGCCCCGGTATTCTAGCCATTTTCCTTTTTGGTTTATTTTGGAATTGAATCAAGTATGAAATGCCAGAATTAAAACGACGACCAATGGTGCTCTGGCAGCCGTATTCCTCGCCATCCCTTTATCATTGGGACTCAAAGCGATGCTCCCCGAAATGGCATTTATGCACCGGATGGGCATTAGCTTTATCGTGCTTTCTATTTTGATCATTGCCGTTTCGCTGATTCAAGGACAAGGGGTGGATGATGATAAGGCAGTTGATGCACCAAGAGAGTTGTTTAATACCAGTACTACTTTTAATCTGGCCAGTGTGATTGTGATTGGATTGCTTGCGGTGATTTATGGCTTATTCTGGTAATAAGATCGTTAGATAAAAGCATTAAAAAAATAACCTTTCAGATTCATTTTGAAAGGTTATTTTTTACATTAAAGATGAGGCAGAAAAAAGATCATCGCAGCCATCAAAATCCCTGCCCCCAATGCTGCCGTCAACATCAGCAGACTAGCGGCCATAATGAATCGACCTTTGGTACCAGCGCGCTCCTTCGTTCGAAAATAAACTTCAAGTATAGCAAGCGGCAATAAAGTCTGCGCAAAGGCCAAGAAGATATCAAAGGGTCCGCTAAGCTCCTCTGTAGAACCTGGTGCAGTCCCTCCATTCATGGCGATCCACAATCCAAACCCTATCCGAAAAAACCAAACACCACTAACCACTAAGAAGGTACGGAGTGCCCATTTTCGATGTGCCACAAAGTCGCGAGCGATAGCTGTCCGCCAGGTTTTGATAGCGAAAATCAGGATCAAAGTAGCGTTAAGAGTATTCCCCATTTTCATCAATTGTCCACCAATCACATCACGGGTATAGATCATATAAAGGCCAGCGATTGTGACCCCAAAAGCAGTAAAAATATAAACCCGTCCATTCCAACGGTGAAAGGCAGGAAAGTGATTTCGGATTTGCGAAATAAATTGCAATGGCCCACCAAAAGTGATCACCGCAGCCAGAAAAATATGGATCATGAGGAAGCTATTACCTATCGCATCTCCTTCCAATAGTCCGGTATAAAGGGATTCGTTCCATTTTCCAAACTCGCCGTTGATAGCTGTTCCTCCATAGAAAACTACAATGTAATACACGAAGATCCATTGACCAATGATCGCTACGGTGAACAATAGGCGAGCTGCTGTTTGAAGCATTTTATCGGCATTGCTTGTTTTCGATGAAAGGGTATTGCTATCAGAAAATTCTAAATTCATTTTTCTTTTGGTTTTACTAGAAGGTTAAATCCTTTTGCAAATTTCAGGGAAGAAAAGGCGGCTTGCAACTTTGATATGCAAAGTGGAGGAAGTGGTCTGTGAAGTGGGGGTATTGGTCTGTGAGTTGGGAATGGCGAGTTTGGATCACAAATTAACTATTGAATTATTTTGTGATCCAAAAAAATACATTATATTTACGGGTGATATGTTATTTGAGAACTAAAACAATTTCTCTTCTAATAACAATCCTCTTTAGCCTCCACAGTACAAAGCGCATCTAATTAAATTTGAATATCTCAATTGCTTTAATTGAGTAAGATTAAGTTATTGCTTATACCGTTCAAAAGAATTACAAAAGTAAAGTTGATTTAGAAAGACATTCTAAATCAGTCTGGTATATCCATGCATTTATGTGCCTTGGATTTAAAGTATTCTGGTATACAATCATCCTTTAGAAGTCTTAAAAAAAATTCTATGAAAACTCGATTCCTCTTCCTTTTTATTAGTTTCTCTTTTTTTACTAATGCGCTGTTTTCTCAAATCATTGGTGGCCATAAAAACGGGCAATCTACTCCGGCAGCAGTAAAAGCTTCGCCCATTACAGCAGGTGGTGTGGCTGGTGATGTCAATCTTTTTTCCGGCACTTATAACTCCAATTATACGCTTGGGTCTGTTTCAACAGTTGCGGGTTTGAATTTCACCCTTCAATTGTCTAATAGCTCAACTTTCACAAGTGGCGATAATTTGCCCAATTCTTCTGGTATTCCTTATGGAGATGGTTGGAATTTGGATCTTCCTACGATTAGTGTGAGTGTGGAGGACTTTAATAAATTTACGCTTTGGCAAGCGAATGGAATAGGTAGTAAAAATACGGGAACAGACCCAGATTATGCCACCAAAACTTTTTGCGAATCAACTTATGATCAGGCTTATGATGAAGGAGGATTATACTGGTACGCTCCAATGCTTAATATCCCAGGAGTTGCTAGTGGTCGGCTGGTTTATAAATATGAAACTCAAGGAGATTATGTGTTTGTTTTGCATACATTTGACCGATACATTGAAGCTTTTTTTGATGGTACTCGATGGGAAGTGGCATTGGATGATGGTACTCGTTATGAATTGGCTGCTGCTGTGGTTTCTACCCGAAACCCTTCTAATCAAAGGGTAGAACCTGAATGTTATCCACCAAGTACTCCTGGTGTTAATGGTGGAGCAATGCCCAATTTAGTCCTTCCAAAGACAGAAATATTAAGTTGGACCTGTATTATGATTTCTAATAAAAACATGGTTGGCAATATTCGTTTTGAATATGATGTCTTTGGTAAAATTGATTTTTTTAAAGTTTATTCTCAGCCCAGATTTAAGCTTGAAGTAGAAGCCCTCTGGAAAAAAGCACCATTAAGAGTAGCAGCCAGAGATATTGTACTCAAACAGATTGTATCCATGTCGGAACGATTGGTTTTGGATTATAAAAATATTCCAGTGACCGGAGGTAGTAATTTATTGGATATAAGCGATACTCAAAATGTTACTCAAGTGGATTCTATGTATGCTTATGAGGTGGTTCACGTAGATAACTTGTCCAACTGGAAAAATTTTCTTCACGGGAAGTCAGATGTATTTTCTTCTTCCCATACTTTGACAAATAACACCAATCCTTATATTTCTGACTCTGGATTGGGGAGTAAATATCACTATAGAAATGCTGTTGCAAATGGATCTAATAGTTTGGCTTTCCGTGACGGTTTTTTGGAATCTAAAAGAGATTTTCAGGACTTTATTCCCGGAGAAACATACAAGATAGAAGCGACTATTACACCAGACCCTGCATTATCAAACCCTGCCAATGGAGGCCCTTTATTTGATATCAATCTAGCTAGTGGTGACCCTGGTACAACAACACCATATGGGTATCCTTTCTCGACTGAGGGTGAAGTTTTGGAACTAGATTATTATAGTCAATCCAGAAGCCAATCTGTTTTCTCTACTTTTCAACAGGCAGTAAAATGGGGTTCTGCATTAAATTTTGCTGGTTCCTCTTCTTCCTTAACAACAGAGAATTTTTTTGTTATGCCTGCCAATCCTCCTGCATTTAAAGGCTTTCACATACAAATTGGGCCAGCGATTTCAGATAATAATTTTTTGTATAATGATTTTCCTGTAAATACAACCACCCCACTTGTTTGTAATACCTATTTTAACAATAATGGTCCAGATATGTCAGGTCATTTAAACACAGGAGATGACATACCCAGTAATTTCGGAATAGGTTTGCCACTTCATATGATGCTCAAAAGTTTTTATTCAAAAACACATCCCGGAACAGATTATTGTGGCCCAAATGGAGATAATATTGGTTTTTGGTGGAATGATTTAACTAGTTCAGGGCAATTTCCCAACCAACCCACTCTGCTAAGAAAAATAAGTGGCAGTGGAGGAGGAACTTATCATGAAACTTATCTCGACGAAGTAAAAATCAAACGCTACTCCAAAACGCCTTATATGCTGGTAGGTGTAAAAAAACTTGTCTTACAAGCAGACGGCACCATACCTGCTGATTCTGAATCAGTTTGGAAGCCGATCTCCAGCTTGGAATTGGGTTATGACATTGAAACTTTTCCCAGATATATTCAATACTATAAACCTGGCGAAACTTTTCCAACTACAGAACAATTAATCGGCAAGGATCGAAATTCCTTTCGCCTGAAATTCATCAAACAATTGCCTATTGAAGGAGATTTAAGCACCATAGATAAAAGTACTTTACCCACTACCACTTTTGATTATTGGCAATCTACTGGTTGGCAAAATGCTGATACTAAAACAGGTTCCGGTTTCAATTTCAATAGTAATTATGTATTCCTAAATAAGATAGTCGATCCACTTGGTAAGATCACCAGGATAAACTATCGTACTTTTGGTGGAAACACCCCTAAAGGGTATTCTTTGTCAAAATATCGCTATGTTCCCAGACCAGGAGAAAGTGGCACAGCGACTAGTCCAATTGTACACAGGAAAGCCCATCCATATGCTTTCCAAAGTTATGTAATCGTTCGAAATATTACCCTAACCGATGAGGATAATGTGACGAAAAAGTGGCATTATGATTTTTATAATTTCAAAGTAATTGATGAACAAACGCCCTTTACAGCAAACTTTGTCTACGATAAATATTATGCTAAGAAAGCGGGCTATTACAGAGTGAGAGTAAGAGGACCTGTAGTAGACGGAAAACGTTATATAACCTGGTATTATCATAAGACCACAGAGGAAGACAATCTACTATGGGGAAAACTATATGCCATTAGAAAATTTGATGGTACCAATTCCAGCCAACTCATTGAAAAAACAGATATTACTTATGAAGCCAAATTGGCTTTTGAAAGCCCGAGTCTCCGGCAACGAAAATCCAATAGCCGTTCAAATTATTATGATTATCGTTGGGATTACGGAGCTACGGCAAGACCCAAATTAGAAGATTATCCGAATAATTATCCCGGTTATTTAGATGCCATAAAAAATTGGATGTATAATATTGTTGACGATGCAACTCTACAAGCATATATAGATAACCGCCCAGAGTATCCCGATCTCAATTCTTTAACTTGTGATTTTACAGGGGTCAACAATCCTCCTCCTTGTAACTGTTCTATTGTATCCCGGCCTTATTTGGATACTATGAGCAGAGATACTTGTGATGCTTACTTCAGTGAATTAAGCAATTGGAGCGCAACACGTCCTTATACCGCTTCCAGTAATTTTTTCCTTCCCAGTCCAGATTGTATCGCTACAAGTGGCATGTTTGATGCCCCTAAGTTTTATGTATCCCGGTATTACCCGATTATACAAGAGGAAGCTCCTAACTACCTCAACAGCTATTTTATCAAAAAAACGAAAGAAGTACAAACGACTTATGAGTTGGATTGTGATACCGGCACTAATGAAAGTTTTACAACAACTACAGATTATCAATATTTTGATGCCGACTATGCCGGATATACGGATTCTCCTGGCTTTGACGAAGCTCATAAAGCCTACCTGGTAAGTCCTGACAATTATGATCCCTCTAATACCGCTGACCATACCTTACTTGGTGGCATTGCCTGGGAACCTTCCTGGCAATTGTACAGCAAAAAAACCTATTCGGATAGAACAGGAGGTGAAGCAGGAGCCTATACTTTTGAAGAAAATTTTTACCTCTATGACCTGATCAATGAACCTTATTTTCAGAAAGGAGGACCTCAAGTCGGGGGCTTCCGAACCCTTAAACCCAATCTAAAAATTTTATACGAAATTGGCTATCAGGATAATGTTCGCAACCTGCCTTACGAAACGAGGATTACTCAAAAAGCAGAAGGTCAGAATGCCATTACTAAATCAACTTATTATGAGTACGGTCAAGATTGGGATCCTAATTTTACTTTCTCCATTACGCCTATCTCTAATCCTGATACCAGTGTTACTTTTCCTTGTGGAGAGAATTCCACTTCCGATGGTGATCCAGGTTGGGATCCAAACATCATCTATGATCAAAATGGTCATCCTTGCATTTATTACCATTCCGCTATACCTCCTCCTGGTTATAATTGTCCCTATGATCAACCAGGATATTTTTTTTGGTATTGCGACTGCGACGGTGTAGGTACGACTGCTAATGAAACGTCTAGTGCCAGCCAAAGCAGTAGTTCTAATTATAATGGAAGTACCAGCGATCTTTATTATCCACTTACCAGTTCGAATGATCCCTATATTTTGCAAGATGAAGGCGACAACCCTACGGCTGGATTTCACATTAATCAAACTCAGGGAAAGGTATTGCTAAAAGCGGTTCACCAACAAGTCGAGGAACCGACCACAACTTCACAGAAAAATACGATTTCCTTTAGTGATGTTGGTTTCGTTCCGAGTTTTCCTTCTGCCTATCAGACCTTAACAGAAATAACAGAACGCAATAGATATGGTCTTGTATTAGAAGAAGTAGATGATCAGGGTTTAATCACCAGGTATGAATCCAGTCCGAATGAGGTTGCGGAATATCAAGATTGCAATGGTGAATATGAATATTGGGTTTGGGTTTGGCTTCAAAAAGATGCAGGTCTACCTGCTTCCGTTACGGTAGGCTATGGCGATTCTGATGCTTTGACCACTACTTATACTTATGACTCCAGAAAGCGAGTGACAAGCATGACCGACCCCAACGGAATCGTGCTAAGCTATGAATACGATAATTTTGGCAGACTTAAAAATGCCTATCGGAATGGAGATCTTTTACAGGAAGTGGCTTATCACCAATGGCAAAATGACGAGAACCAAAGTTTCGCGCAAAGGAGCCATGAGAATTATGTAAAAACCACTACCCACGTAGACGCAGGTCTCTCTTACTTTGAAAAAGCATTTGTCGATCCATTGGGTCGGGCAACTGGAGTAGTACGAGATGATGCAGTTGTTTTCCAAAACCCTATTTACGACGAAATCAACCGAATAGAATTGCAATTAAAACCATTTGCAGGCAATCTCCCATTACTTAATTTTAGTGGTGATCCTACAGATCATGCAGAATTCCAGTACGAAAAAAATGAGCGATCCCGATTGCTTAAATCTTCTAAGAATGGTTTATCTATAAACGGGACTCATGTGGTCACTAATAATTATTGCTCTAAAACTTCCGCTGAACTGATTAGTGATTTATCTTCTGCGGGGCTATCCAATATCCCTACCCCACCAGGTAGTAAATTCTTTTATACCTCAACAGTCGATGAAGATCAAAAAGCCGTAGAAGAATATACCAATGCGCTGGGGCAAAAAGTAGCTGTTATCACTCTGCATGGAACTGCGGCTACCGTATTTTATTATGATAGCCAGGGGAATGTCAAAGAAGTCATTAATCCTATCGGGCAGTCAAGCAAATATTTTTATAATTATTTAGGCCAACTCTATCAAAAAGATACACCAGACGGACTTACTAATTTTTACTCCTATAATTCAAGAGGACAATTGATTGCAGAACATGATTCTGAGGGAGAAACCCGTTTGTACAAATATGATCTTTATGGCAGAATGCTTGATCAGGCAAGAAAGGATAATATTAATCCAAATGGTGATTCTCTTTTTACCAATCAGGGAATGTACTGGACTTCCGGCAATCTATCAAACGTTTTTGACGCCCATTTCGAAAGTAGCACTTTAGAAAAAAGTTGGCGATATGGAACTTATGATTCCAGCACGTTTAATTTTACCCCTACAGAAATTCACGTTTACCTGACCGATGGAATATTAAATGCCAAAGGCAAACTGGTGCAAAGCATTAGTTACGATTTGAGTGGTATGCCTATTAATTATAAATTTATGTCTTACCATGATGATGGTTTTTTACGATGGGAAATTGACCAATTCAATTATGATGGAATTACCGCCACTTATCCAGGTTTGGTGGTAAGAATAGATTATCCGGAGTACAATCTGGGAGGAGGTGTAAAAACACAAAATGTAGATTTAAACTCTGATCAATTGTTGGATATCCAATACTATTATACTTATGATAATTGGAATCGACTTAAGGAAGTCTATGCCCACTTTGACAATTCCAAAAGTGGAGGACATTTGGTAGCCAGTTATGATTATGATGACATCAAAGGAGTCGTCACTCATCGTCGGCACTATGCTAGCAAAGACGCCAATTGCAAAAACATCGAAGTCGATGTAATACAGTACACCTATGATGATGACCGATATCGACTGACCAATATTGGCAGTACGCTTTTTGATTGGAATTTATATTACGACAATGATTTTGGAGTAGGAGGAAGTCCTTACTCTGGAAACTATAATGGGAACATCAATGTAAGCGAAGCCGTGTATAAACTATCCAGTGCCTCCAATGATCCAGGTACTTTTAATAATTCCACGACTTATAAATATAATTATGATGCCTTAAATCGTTTGGTCAATGCGGATGCTCTAATAGCAGGTTCTCCGCCCCAACCTCCTGGAGTAGATCCCTTTGGTACCACTTCTTATTCCTATGATAAAATTGGAAATTTCAACACCCTGACCCGCAGTTGGGTTAACCGCTTGGGGATTTTAGAAAACTATACCTATGCTTACACTTATCTCCAAACTAATGCCACCAATCGATTGAGTTTCACCAGAAAATCCATCAATGGAGGAAGTCCAACTTACGAACGCATCTTTGGTTATGACAATAGGGGAAATCTGAAAAAAGACTTTAAATTAGGAACTACCTATCTCGACAGTATTCAAGACATCACCTATGGTCGAGCCAATTTACCCTGGACTATTGTTCAAACGATTAACAGAACAGATCAAACCGTCAATTATCAATACGACGCCAACGATGCCAGAATCTATAAAGAAATGGTATACGCTCCAGGAAGTACGGTTTCCATTTCCGAATATTACCTCCGCTCCGCTAGTGGTCAGGAATTAGGCATCTATGATTTTAACGGCGATGAATTGACCTGGTACGTCTACGGCACCGATCGAGTCGCCAAGCTCGAACACCTTCCGACTGTCAATTGGCCCGGAGGAATAGAATCCAATGCCCAAAGAACCCAATCCAAAGTACTCGATGCAGCCGCAACAAGTAATTCAGTGGCTGATCCCACTGTACTCGATAATATTTCTTTTACCAGTCAGGAGCAACTTTCAACAAACCTTGCAGACAATCAAAATGAAATAAATTTCATCGAAAAATTGCTTAATCCAGATAGTACGTTTAAATTACCTAATAATCTGTATTATATCAATTGGAAAGCAGATAGTACCAAACTATTATTGGTGCAGGAAGAAATCGTACAATACGATACTGCTCAATACGAAATATTATTACAGGTGCCCATCGAAAGCGATCGGCAAAGATTTAGGCTTAAAGATGATGAAGGAGGAAACATTACTATTTCTTTACGGGAAATGATGTCTGCTGCAAGCACACCAAATCCATCTACTCCTACTCCAACAGGTTTGGATCCTTATGATCCTGACTTGCCGGATATTAGTAATCCGCCGGTACCGGTTATGAGTTACTATTTGTATGATCATTTGGGAAATACTAGAGTGGTTTACAAGATAAACCAAGCAGAATTTTGTACGGGGAGTGATGGGGATTTATTTACTTTGGAAAGTGTGCAGGATTATTTTCCGTATGGGAAAAATTTGCGGAGTTTTAATGGTACTCCTGAGGTAGAGAAGTTTTTGACGACGGGACATCAGCGGGATGGGGAGACGGGATTTGATTATCGGGGGGCTCGGTTTTATGATAGCGATGTGGGGAGGTTTTTGAGTCTTGATCCATTGGCGATGGATTTTTATGATATGAGTCCTTATAATTATGTTGCTGCAAATCCTATAATTTTAATTGATCCAACGGGACGTGCTCCAGCTGATACTTCAGACCCTGATAAAAAAGATGAAGATTCTGGATGGTCTGCAAATCACCTTTGGTTAAATTCTACTTTTAATGGTAGTGTAGATGAATATAAAAGTGAAAGAGGCTATTATAGTTTAAGTGATATGGCAATATTAATTGCTTATCCAGAAGATAGCCCTGCTATCCCGACCAACCAAGGTATCGCACGTATTTTTGAAGGAATTTTTGGAGATAATAACGGAAAAGTTGAAGGAGCTGGACATGCTGGTATTGTAATAATCAATGGAAAAACTGGTAATACCCAGTACTTTGATTTCGGACGTTATAATCGCCCTGATGTAGGTGGTAAAAGAGGAAAGGATGAAGGGGCTGTTCGTTCAAGCAGTAACTATCGTGCTTTAAGAATTCCAAATTGGAGTTTTAGTAAATCAGAAGATGCAAATGTTAGAAATATTGTAAAAGCTTTGCATAGTTCTCCATTACTACGAAGATATGGAAAAACTGTAGGAGCGCTGGCAAATGACGTAAATTATGGTGATATGCTAACCTATGCCAGAGAGATGGAGCAAAAAGGATACGTTCCTTTTGGTGGATATGCTACTCCAACAAATGCTAATAATGCCAGTTATTGTGCAAAATTTGCTAGAGGTGTTGCTGGTGCAGGAGGAGTTAACTTTAGTTGGCAAGTCTTTACTGGTCATGCAAATGTTATAGATGTAAGTAAAACGTATGGAACATCAGTAATTGAAGTTGAATGATAAAATTCTCGATGCTATGATATTTTCAATGTTGGTAAGAATGTTTTTGAGTACGTTTATCATTTTAGAGATTTTTTCCTGTCAATACCAAAGTACTAATGCTAAAGTAAATAAGCTTGAGGAAGAAGAAATGATTACTAAACTGATAGATAATGACAGTTTGTTTATTATAGACTTAGGCTTGGAAGGAGAGCCAGTTTATGTAAGACTAAAATTTACAGGCTGTCTAAAAAATTACGGAAAAATATTTCCTCACATATATGGAATAGAACAGACTTATGTGGAATATGGTGATGTTGACACCCTATATTATGAAAATAAGAATAGGGACGAAAATTTAATTACACTAGAGAATTTCAACAAGCTTCGGTTTGTTCCTTTTCCTGGAAATGCGACGATGAAGGTTATTTCTCCAGATTCTGCATTTATACTTTTTAATGTTTTAGAAAGCCATAAATTCGAACGTACTTTTCAAAACAAGCACTATTTTAGAATCCCTACTATTCGTTATGGTCCGATAAGAGAAGTGCATGTATCAGATGATGAAGTAGAAATTAATTTAGAAGAAATTAATAAAGACGAGTATATTGTTACACTAGTTGATGATGATATTCGAACTTTTAAAAGTAGGCTTATAGGATGTGCTAATAAATCAGAAATAACCCTAAGCTATTTAGATAAAGATAGCAATAGGATATTTTTGGTTGAAAAGAAATGTTATCTACAATTAACTGCCGAGATAAAAATGTAAAAAGGTTCTCCAATCAACACCTACACCAACCCCCAGGTAAAATTGCGTTCGTCACGACTCCACTCCGTACCATCACCGCGTTTTCTATGGTTAAACCAAATTAATTTAAAGGAATATTGATGTTTTTATCATACATAACTTGATTACGGACGA
>JAVJHY011519080.1:0-12348 GCA_035593235.1 Phascolosoma agassizii | reverse complement strand
TTATTCATGAATTATCTTGTGGTTCAAGCTATTTTTGCTTTGTCGATAATTTTACCATGAATTCCACGTGGGTCCGGTAATTTCCACTTAACCATATCCCCAAACACAACATGCTGGTACGACAAGATAAAAGAAAGAAAGGAGACAAACGGTTAGATTACCAGCACTGCGCCTTTCATCCATGGATGAAGCGTACAGTAATAGTTGTACTCGCCTGATTCATCAAATGTATAATCCCATTCTGCACCGGCTTGAATGAATTCAGAATCAAATGATCCTGATTCTTGGTCGGTTACAGTATGAACCACAATATCATCATTGGTCCAAGTTATTGTAGTTCCAGGTTTCACATTTACTGCAATTGGTGCATATGATTCCGTAATCTCCGGATTCCAAGAGTCCTTTACGATGGATATCTTGTCTGCAGATACGGCACCATGTGTTGAGATGGGTACTCCTGCAGAGCCCAGATCATCATATGTGATGATTTGTGGATCCTCTAGATTGTACAGTAAATCCTCCTGCCATGGAATCATGGACTTGCTTCCAGGAATGTTGCTTGGCTGTTCCTGTGATTTCATCTCAGAGTCATCTTCCAGTACATCAAGTATTGCCATGGAGCCACGCTCCTCTTGTATTCCGTGAACATGGAAGAGATATCTCCCTGCCTCTTCCCAACTCGCCTCAATGATTGCAGTGTCGCCGTTTGCAATTAGGTGTGTCTGCGCCCAATGCGGCTCGTTCCACAGTATTCCAGACTGCCAGACCTTGAAGATTGTACTGTGGACGTGGAACGGTGATTGCAGTACGCCGCCAATTCCCATGACGTAAAACCTTGCAAGTTCTCCCTCAACAACTTGAATTGGATTATCCATATACTGGTTGGCATACCCGTTGATTGGATAGAATTTTGTGAATGTCGCAAGCGGATCATCTGGATCAAACTCACTTAGTACGAAGAGATACTCCCTTGCAGGTTTCATGTCATGGTGTACGGGATCAATTATCATCGCGCCAAACATTCCCATTCTCACGTGTTCTGTTGTTGGAAAAGCATGACAGTGGTACATGAAGAATCCTGCCTCATGTGCCTTGAATGAATAAGTATACTCTTCTCCAGGATTAATCATTGGAAACACTCCGTCGTTTGCAGAGTTGTGCGTTCCATGAAAGTGAACTGTATGAGCATATGGTGTATCATTTACAAACTTGACATCTACCTCGTCACCCTCGTCAAATCGCAGCGTTGGTGCCGGAACTGTTCCGTTATATGTCCAGACAGTTGCCTTTACGCCCTTTGATACCTCAATCTCTGCTTCTTGTGCAATTAGTGTGTAGTTTCTCTTCTGAGGATTTGGATTTTCAGCCCTTGGATAAATATCATCAATTGTAATTCCTGCAGTCATTATCTGTGGATTTTCTGCTTGAATTGTAATGTCTGAATCTGCAACTTCTAGAAAGTAGATTGTCGCAGAACCGATACCAATTATTACTCCGATTACGATTAGCCAGATTGGTCTTACTGTGTTAGTGTTAGTCATTAATTCCACAGGGTATGGCATTCTAACTCTTTATGAACCTGCTACCAGATTTTACCTGCGGTACAATCATTGAACCTATTGGAAAGAAGTTCAGGTATGCGGTGATAATCATTGCAAATTGGCGAGACGGTAAGATTACTGAAGAGTATCTGTACTGGGATAATGCTGAAGTTGCAAGACAGATGGGAATAAATTAATGCGGGAACTGAATTGAAAATACGCCAGGAGAATTAATGACGGATAAAATAAAAATCACAGATCCGAATGGCAGAAAGCATATGGCAGTTGCAGGAGACATCAACAGTATTTTAGCATCAAAAGATGACACTGATGGAACTTACAGTGTTGTAGATGCCAAAGTATTTCCTAACGGCGGTCCAATGCCCCACATTCAAACCCGTGAGCATGAAGGGTTCTATGTTCTAGAAGGAGAAATAACATTTACTGTTAACGGAAAAGAGATTATTGCAAAACCGAGAACTTTTGTTAATGTTCCCCCCATGTTACCCACAGCTTTAAAAATAAAACGTATACTTTGACAAAGATGCTAATTATTTTAGATCTTGGAGGATTGGAAAATCTGTTTGTTGAAGTAGGAGATGATGTTTCAGATCCTGCAATCCTTCCCTCATACGTCATCAGTTGCTTGGTTGATTTTGAAATATCTTGTTTTTCACTGTTTTTCATTATGTTCAACAGAGACAAATCTTCCTTTTCTACGGCCTTTCTAATTTTGGCAAAATATACAGACTCATAGAATCTGCTTATGGGGTAAGTCTAACCACATCTCCTACTTTGTTACATAATTAGCATATCTATGGGACAAATCATGACTGACAGTGAGTTTTAGAAATATGTTAGATGGAATTGTTAATCCAAAGTTAAAGCGATAATAAAATTAGAGGACAAATGTTCGAATTAATTCAATTGCACTATCCTTTAATTTTATTGAATAGCAGTGTGAATTTACATCATTGATTGCAGCCAAATTATTAGCAAATACTTTTTTGCTGTGACCACCGTAAGTTGCATTGTCTGATTCATCAAAACAAATAGTCATCTCTTTCATGTTTAGTTTATTTTTTAAAAGAAAAGCAATAAACTTTTGATAATTATCAGTATTAACCCAGTCTATTTTTTGTTCTTCACTTATTCCAATCCAGATCTCAATAGAGTTTTGGTATATGGCTTTTTTCCTTAATTCTTCTAATATCATTATCATTCTCAATTGTATCGGGTATTTATGAAATTACTTTTACAGGGTTGGTCTATCCACATCCCTACTTTACTGCATCATTACCCTTACCCTTTGGAGAGAATCATGACTGACAGTGAGTGGGTTTTAGGTAATGAGTATGTGTGTTATGCGATAGACTGTCGTGTTGGTTCATTTTCGTTACACAGATAATGCATTTACTTTTTTGCTGATTTCTTTTTGGTTTTTTGAAATGCCTTTTCCTTTGAAGTGCATGGTGTCAGGGCATGTAGTCTTTTTTTGTATGTCAATCTTCTTTTCCTTGTTCTGAAATTTCCGCTATCTTTTTGAGAATATCTTCTTGTGACATACCTTGGTCTTTCATTCGTTGTATTAGGTCATTTACAATTTTTTCCATCATTTCCTTTTTTTTGACTGCATCTAACATGAAATTTCAACAACATCATAGTATTTGAAAATATGTGCATAAAAATAGGCTAAATCTTTCAAGAATTATTCTAATTTTAATGCTCAAGTTAGTTTTATTCTAAAAGATATTCGGGATTTTTCTTACAAACTTCCTTCATTGTTTCATAAGTTTCTTTTTTCCATAAATTATCCTCAATCCCTCTAAATTCTTTCATCATTTTAGGAAACATTTTGGTTAATGCAAGCTCCATTTCTCCAGCGTGTCTTTGATAATCTGTTTTTGTAGGTCTACTCATTCTTGGTATAACATCAAGATGGTTTGTTTCTCTTTTGTCTTCTTGAATATTTTGCAATAATTTTGTTTTGACTTGATTTGAGAATTTAGCAGAATTAAGATTGTTTTCAAAAGACATGGCATTTCTTAACCATACTTCTTGGTTTTTTGGATCATTTCTTCTTCTATAACTTGCAAGGATTGTTTGTAAAGAGATTAAACCAAACTTGAATATCATTTCAGAGATATCATCTTCAGGTTTAGTAAAATATTTTTTTATTTTAGATAGTTCTGATTTCTCAACGTATGATTGTTGAATCATAAAAGAAGTAAAATCTTTGTAAGCATATGCTTCAAATTGTGTAGTAAATTTTTCTACATCTACAACAATGTATCTAGGATCTTTTGGTTTAACAGCTACATTCTTGATATTGCCATCTTTTTCTAATTGTTTTAGAATTCCATTGATTCATTCTTTGGTATAGTTTGTTTCAATACTTCTGTAAATTTCTGCTAAACCTACTTCTTTGGTTTTATCTTTCAACATGAATAAAATTATTTTAGATTCCACAGATTCTCTACTTTCATCTTTTCGTGTAACCTGATTTGCTATTCTTTTAGCTGACATATTTAAATATATCAGGCTTCGTTGTCATATCAACGATTTCTATGCCTAAAAGAACAGAAACATCACGACAGAAAGAAACAAAGAACTTACTATAACTCTGAAATGAGATTTTGATGTTTCAAGTGTGATCTTATCAGCCAATGAAATTGGGGCGATTGGCTGACTAATATCAGTTATAATCAAAAACCAATAGCATGATCTATTGATTCCATTCTGAAACTACCAAGTCCATTCACTCATCATCCTCACTTGAAACAAATTCCTTGTGACAGATGATCTCAAAAATTTTCTCATTATTGTTTTTTATGACTAATCCTAACCCTGTTTTCTTCTCACCTCATCCATCTCCTCTTTGATTACATCATGAGTATTTTGAGTAGATTATCCAAATCCTTTCTGTAACTGTTCTTGTCTAGTGTATTTTGATTTAGATAGAATGTTACTTTGATTGACAATTGTTTTCCTTTACATTTTTCTTGTAATCCACCATTGTAATAGACGAAAAGAACAATGACGAGGTAGATCTGTCCACAGGCTACAGCAACCTGGCAACTCTGTTCAAAGATATTGGCAAAGAATCAGAGGCCCAAGAATACCTCGAAAAATCTTCTGAGATAAAGAAACGCCTTGGACTGTAAATTATTTTTTTGGAAAAACACGTTATCAGTCTTGATAATTTAGAAATAACATTTGTACCAAAATTGTAAACATCTAGGCTGTCATAAGTAATACTGATAGTCTTCTCAATATTTTTTCCTCAGCATGATTATTTTGTTGCACCTCAATTTATTTTTCAACATGTAAAACTCCCTTCTACGGATGTCAATCTCCAAAGTATTTTCCAAAGTCAATTTATCAATATTCTCTCTAATCTTCTTTTGATGATTCACATACTTGTTATTATCTTCTGCAAAAATATCCATTACCCTTGAGAATTCAATATTGTTTGGCTCTTCTGATATTATTTTGTTCACACGCATGAAATTATTAAAACAGTATTTGTGTAAGTAAAGTACATCAAATTTTAATTTTAGAATAATCCAATTAGCATATGTTGGGATTGACAAATCTGCACGTCAGATTTTCCATTATGCTATGTACGCCATACAATACTTGTGAAATACTGTCATGATTGCTTGATTCCAATTAATAACCATTCAAAAGAAGAGTATTGTTTAGCATGTAAAAGGGATAGAGTACTCAAAGAAAATTTCAATCCTGTGCCCTAGATTATTTTTGAGTTTCGTTCTCTTTTATCAAGTGATGTTCTTACACTCACATTTTTTTGTTTATCATACATTGGGAATTTTAGTTTGTGACATGCATTACAGTATAATTGATCTGTCATGCATCATTACAATTGTTCTGGTATTTCCACTTTGACCATGGTTTGAAATCATTTCTTTATTACCTGGTAGTTAGTACTCGTATTTTGTCAATTTGATTTAATCCCCTTACATACGGTCATATTCATCAAAGAAAGATACATCCTTGATTCTAGACAAATTGAATGCCACAATTAAAGCGTCATTGCTGTTTGGCAGTAATGAAAATAAGGTCTACGTACTTGTAATTCAATTCGTTATCATACCAGAGACCATTTACAAGTATCATTTAGCCTGAATCCAAAAATGTGATTCCACATCAGTGAAATGTTTCCTCATAATTGTTGACTTTTTTGGATGTCTTTTTTTAATTCGTCATAAGATTTCATATATTCTTTTTTTGCAAGGTTCTCCGGTTTTGTTTTGTTGTTCTTGTTTGTTTGTGGTATTGCCTTGTTTTTTATTTTCATCATACTATAGAATACCCATGCATGAGATATATCCTGGACCATAGTGTCATACGCCACAGATTCAAATTATTCTTGTTTTATAGACCCAAAGGAACCAAAAACAGAATTTTTGTGCAGTATTTCGATTTTTTTAAAACCAACCTGTTTCATAAGGTCCAACTGGAATGTCATTGATCTGGGTGTATCTTCCTTTTCAATATACTCAAACACATCATTCTTGTAAGACGTTCCTCCATCTTCAATCAAATAACTTCCATATCTGTCCATGCTCATTTTTTGGATACGTTCGTCGTCTTGAGAAACAAGATCAGATATCCAAAATGATCCACCAGTAATCAATGAATCGTGAATTTTTTCAAAAACATTTTTCCACTCGTCATAACCTCTAAGATGATGAAGAACTGCAGCAACTATCACTATGTCGTACTTTTCTATTCCAATGTCCATTTCTCTTATGTCTCCTTGAATAATTTTTACCTGTCCATGCGTTAAATCCTTGACTCGAGCTTCAGCTTGCTTGAGCATCGGAAGACTCAAGTCTAAAAGCGTACTGTCAAGATCAGGTATTTTTTGAAGTAGTTTGATGGTGTAATTTCCTGCACCACATCCTATGTCTAAACTTTTTTTCGCATCTGGGTTCACATGGAATGCAGATGATGCAATCAAATCCATTTGTAAAGATGCGTCAATTACTGCCTTCTGTCCGGTCTCAAGATTAGAAAACCTTCCAACATCCTTATCAAAACGTTTTCTTATTTCATCGGGAGTTGATTTTTTCATCTTTAAGGACCTTGCAGTTTTTGATTTTCATAATCATTTGCAGTGAAGATTATTCATAAGAGCGTGATAAAAATATTATTTATGCAAAAAAGTTTGTAAAGAAATTTTGAATATTGGAAAAAAATTCATCCAAAGAAGAACCTTCAGTTGGACATCCTTCCACAGTTATAGGCATGCTCAGAGGCTCTGCTAGCGAATTCTTATCTTTGATGTTATCATAGCCTGCAAAATTAGCAATAAAATCACCACAAGCTGTGGGCTCCCAAGCCAATGATGATCTAAATTCTTCACCGGGGGCAAATATTCCTTCAAGTAAAGCATTTGATAATTCCATATTGTCATCTACATCAAACATCATTTTAAGAATAATAAAAATTAGTTTTCTTGCGGAGCTAAATGAAATATCTTTAAAAATGGATGAAAAATATACGATTAAAATCAAACATTTCTCACCTTAGTATTAGAAATACCAATTTTACAAACGGAAAACGTGTTAAGCCCAATAGGATTTGGAATCACAGCCTTTGCGATAATATTGTCGATTATGGCATACTTTAAATGATAAATTTTACGTATGACGTGGAACAACACATCACATCTCAGCACATTTATCATTTCAAACATGATTCCTTTTCCGTCTCATCAAAAAACTAACTAATGGATGAGATCATGTCACAATCATAACAGGAGTATTTTTTTGATGTTTTTTTAATAGATTTTTAATTTTTAGATGAACGTTAAATTACTACAACATATGCGTCTGAACAACTGAAATTCAAATCCTAACCTCAAATTTTCAATGCCGTTCCTTGGACAACTGATACTTTGTTTTCCTCAAAGTTTCGAACCTGATTTAAAAATTTAGTGTTAGCAGTTTTACCCATGAGCAAGTGCAATCCCAGGGAATGGGTGCTGATGAATCTATTTTCCTTGTCATCTTTTTGAAAAATTCCAAGGACTACTCACTTTTATCGTTCCATTCTGAGACTGTCAGATTGGATTTTTCAATGGCGTCTTTGGCCTCCTCTTGAGTACACAGAGAACTCAACGAGTCATACTCAACCCAGGGTGTTGGATGATGGGGCTTGCTGTCAATTCCAAAAAATATGTCATGAAAAACTAGACAGTCATTGGGTTTGAGAACTCTGCTTAATTCGCCGTAAAATCTTTCCTTATGCACAATGTTCATCTGTACATGCTCCGTCCACACAATATCAAAACTTTCAGAAGGAAATGGGAGTTCCAACGCACTTCCCTGCTTGAATGACACCTTGTCAGTTAGATGTACAAGTTACGTTAGCTTGTTTGCTACATCGATATACTCGTCAGTTAGATCAATTCCAACCACGGAACATCCGTGTTCGACAGCTGTATCTTGCCGAACCTCCAACCCACAGCCAACATCCAGCATCTTGTGATGCGATTGAATCTGAGCGAGATGTGCAATCTCAATTGTAGATTCCTTTCCCTTGTATGAAACTCATCAATGGGGGCGAGATCATCCACAGTTAACGCCTGTAAGTCTTTTCCAGAAGATTTCAGATCATCCAAGATGGAATTTAAGATTCCACTTATTCCATAATGTTCGCTGATTGCTTTATCATCCATTTGGCTTTGTTTTTAGATTGAGATAATTGAGCTTTATGATTTAATTGGATTTTCACATGACTACATAGTAAAGTCTAATCGCAGAACAATACAAAATAGACATTCAAAGTGAAGAGTCTGATACTTTTGCTGCTTGTTATAGATAAAAAAATCAATTATAAAGACGACATGTCAAGTTTAACCCATGCGCAAGGAGTTTGTAATAAAAAGAATTGATGCGTCTCCTGACGGTGCACCTTACGTGATAGTCTCGTTGACATCATCAAAAGATCTTCAGGGTGGAAACCAGAATCCGTCCCAGTTTGATCCATCAAAGATGATGGATCCTTCCAAAATGGGAGACATGGTGAAAGATCTAAACAAGATGCTTTCAGGTATGGGCGGAATGATGCCTGGCGGTGGCACGTCGCTAAAGATTGACATGCACGAATACAAGGAGATAAATCTCTCAGTAGGGGACAAGGTCTATCTGGATCTTACCAAGGATGAAAACACCGGCATCTAGATTAGTACTCACGCGGAATTAAAAATAGCAATCAATGACAATCAACAAAGATTTCTAAAAAATAAATTCTGTCACATGATGTGTTCTGTTCTTTAGTAGTTTCCACCACATGTAAAAATTAATAATTGTAGCACAATGGGCAAAGTGAGAATTTATGAAACCGGCGTCGCGTCGATTACAAATAACGTATTTATCACACACATTTTTTTGCACGTTCAAATGGATTTCTGATGTTTGTATAATGCATAAATCATTATCATGGAGGATGCAAGCCATAAACTAGTAGTGGTGTCCGAATAATCATAAGATGATATCGTATCAGTATAACGATACATTACATCCCCTGCAGTACTGAACAAAATTCCGATTTAAAGCAGAAACCACGGTGCAATCAATACTGTCTGTCTAAATAATGTAAATGCTACGATGGTGAATCCTAAAACAATTGAGGTTTCTATGACAAAAATCAAATTAAAATAAAAATCAGTAGTAATTTCAAAAGGATTTGCAGTAAAAATTAAAGAATAGCCACAAATAACAGTCATCCGAATTATTACCAGTAAAAGTTTTTGAGATCGTTCTAGTTTTTCTACAAAGTATCGCATATTGATAATGATGTGTATCCGTATCAAAGGCGTTGAAGCCATAAAAAACACTTCAGAGACTGGAATATTCAAAAGTATCAAAAGGTTCAAAATAAAAAAAATAAAGTGTCTCTCCAAGAAAAAATAACATGTAAGAAATTCCAAGTATCAGGTAGGATTTCCCAAAGACTTTTGAGCCATTATACATATTTGAAATTATAAAACAAGAGATTGCTACGCCCAAGGGGAAAATGGTTATGGCCGCACTAGTTTTCAAATAAGTTTCAAACCATTCAATAGAAACTAAAGAAACAAGTTGGAGGGAAACAGCAATTCCTAAAATTACAAGTATTGTCTTGTAAGAGTCTTTGATTTGAGAATAAATGGTAGGTGTGCTAATAACCAGGGCAAGTCACATCAATTTAGTTTCTTGAATTGAATTAAATGCAAAGCTATCTTTGAGAAAGTCTTTTTGAATATTGGCATTTATGAATATACTCTCATCTTGAATTTCAAACACCATTTTATTAAAGGTCGTAGCATATTCGTTTACTTTTCTACCGTCACTGGCATTTGCATATCCGACCATAGTTAGCAGACCGTCTTGAATCAGTTCCTTAATTCTGTTGTAGGTTGACGCTTTTGATAATTTTGATTCTGCAATGGCTTCTGGAATGGATTTTGATTCATGTGACAATAAATCCAAAATTACTTTTTTTGCAGGATCACCATAAGATTCAAAAACAGTTTTTGCGATGCCTGGATCTTTAATTGTAATGGTAGATTCAATCTTTGTATTTTGTCCCACAGAAAGTATCTTTTTGAATATTTTAGACTCAATATTTGAGGTGTGCTTTCCAAAAAACTTGCGCAACACCAAGTCTAATTTTGAAAAATCACTTACCGCATCCACTACTGAGATGCCATAGACATCATACACTTCTTTTTCTATTTTTTTGTACGTTACTTTGCCCAAATCCTCTTCTAGAACATTCCGCATTCCACCTGCCACGATTTTATCCAAAGAATTCATGTTTGATGCTAAACAGACATGAAATATAAAATCTCTTTTATTAGAATTAATATATTATTTCTAAATTATAAGAAATAACTAAATATTGGTATGACAATGTATAGTATGGATGGAAAACAGCTGGAATTGCAGGAATTGTGGCCATATTTGCCACAAGCATGATTGCAGCATCAGGTTCATTCGCAGAAGTGTCAGGAGAAACGGGAGAAAAACCCACAGTACCAAGATATTCGGATACTTTTGCACACGGTCATAACGGATTTGACTGCAAAACGCCAAAGTATAAGATAGATATTTCTGAACTTCAGCAAAGATCGGATGATTTGGAAAAACGTGTTTCACAACTAGAAAGATCACGTTAATTTATCCTATTTTTTAATTTATTTAGAAATAATCCTTTGTTTGAATGGATAAAAATGGTAAATACAGAGTGAAAAAAATTAATTGTGTTTTTATGCCGTGATTGATGCAGATACGACATAGTTTTCACTGGCAAATTTGTCAGATCAGTTTTTGATGAATTTACTGCTGCCGGATTTTGGTTCTATATGGATATCCTCAAAACCTGACTTTTCCAGCATGTTTTCAATTTCAGATACGCTTGATGCACCACTGATACATGTGCAATATGCTCCGGAATCATGCTTCATCTCCACAGTCATTTGCTATTTGGAAACAATGTCTGATATTGCCAGTCTTCCTCCATTTTTTAAGACTCGAAACGCCTCATCATACACTTGGGATTTATTCGGAGACAGATTGATGACACAGTTTGATATTATAACATCCACAGCATTGTTTTCTAAAGGAATGTTTTCAATTTCTCCAAGCTTGAATTCCACGTTTGTGAAATTTCTTTTTTTAATATTTTCATTTGCTTTGTCAATCATTTCAGGCGTCATGTCAACCCCGATAACTTTTCCAGTGTTACCCACACCTTGTCTACGGCTAAAAAGGCATCAAAACCAGCACCGCTGCCCAAATCTAAAACAGTTTCCCCTTTCTTGATTGATGCGATTGTCTGCGGATTGCCGCATCCCAACCCCAAATTGGATCCTTCAGGAACGCGATCTAATTCATCCTCGTAGTATCCAAATTGCTTGGAAATGTCATCAGAGTTTCCAGAGGTACAGCAACATGAACTTTCTAAACTGGAATTACTATTTGAACAGCATGAAGATTCTAGTATGTTCTCATTTGCACGATCAGAGTAAACTATCTTGGGATATGTTTGTCTGACATCATTTTTTATTTTATCTTCAGCATCACTCATGACATTAACCAATACTTGTCACGATTTAATCTATGATTGACATATGGAACAGTCTAGTCAGACTGAACTAACTGTCCTCTAATCTCGTGTTATTTTATCAAACACACAACTGGCAGTGAGATCACCCGTGACATTAACCATGGTCCGGGTCATATCCAAAATTCTATCTACTGAGATCAGCAGTATGATGCCCACCGGAGGAATGCCGACAGTTACCAGTATTGTGGATAGTACAATAACGCCAGCTCCTGGAATGGCCGGTGTTCCGATGGATGCCAGAAGCGATGTTATTATTATTACAAATATGGATACGATACTCAGTTCAATTGAAAAGAGCTGCGCCAAAAAAAAGACGGCCATTACCTGGTACATGGCTGTACCGTCCATATTCACGGTCGTTCCAAACGGAATCACAAACTTTGAAACTCTCGTATCTATCTTCAGATCATCTTCTGCAGTCTTTAGCGTTACAGGCATCGTGGTCATTGAGCTTCCCGTGGAAAAGGCCAGAGACTGCGGATTGCGCATCTTTGAAAACGTGGAGAGTATGGATCTCTTTGCAACAAACTTTAGGATCAGCATGTACACAAGCAGTATTATTCCAAGACCGAGTACGACTGTTCCCATATATGCACCCATTCCAACCATGGATCCTATTCCAACCATGGATCCTATTCCAACCATGGATCCTATTCCAACCATG
>JAVJHY011518971.1:0-12349 GCA_035593235.1 Phascolosoma agassizii | reverse complement strand
CCTTGCAGGTCTAAAACGACCTGACCGTTTTCGTCATAGGGCAAATGTTCTAGCCAGCCAGGGTTCTCAACGAACGGCGTTTGCGGTAGGCACTTCCAGCATTTTTCGCCCTTCTTGCAGTCGACACATTCCATCAACTGATGCGAAGTCGGATCGTCGGGCGGCATCGGCTCGCAGTCGGGGTTATTGGGATCGTACATCCGCGAGCGTGGATCGATGTCGATGCGATACTCGCCCGGCGTTACGCCAACGGCCGCCGATTTGACGTCGACTAAGCAGTTCGCATCGCGGTCGGCCTGCCGACGATAAAACGATGGCGGACGACAACCCGTTGCGCAAATCGCTAGCAGTAGCAACAGAACTATTCGGAGCTCGCAACGATCCGTCATGCTGCGTCCTCTCGAAGAGGACGTGAGCTGATATCACACGCTGCTAGAAAGACACGCAACTCGATGGTCTCGATGACCGCTTCAAAATACTTTCGACCACTAGCAGTCAACCCCCAGAGCTTTCGTCTTCGATCTTTTCTGTCGGTGCCCAACGCGATGATTTGTTGCTTACGTAGTTTTTCGACTAGGGCGCTGACTTGCGCGGGCGAGATCCCTAATTCTTTGACCAGTATGCTTTGCTCTAAGCTCGTCTGTTCTGTCTCGCGCAATAGCCAAAGCAAACGGAATTCGGCCTCATTCATTGCATGCTCGCGCACTGCCGAGGTTAGCAGACGAGCCAAACGGCGCCCGTCCGCGATGCGACGGCAGATTGTGTCGAGAGGCAAGTGATTGTCGGAAATAGGCATTCGGCCAGATAACAATAATGGAAAAGAGAGCAACGCACCGAAGATGCTTCGCTCTTGAATAGTTCGGAATCGAACGGTTAGAACTTGAACGAAAGCCTGGGTGCTAGCAAGCCGGCTGGTTTAACAACGCACCCATTTGTTTTTGCACCAGTGCAGAAAACTTGAAATCTCGGTGCAATATTCCCCGTCGCCGCTCTCCAGCGATTGCCTGTTCTGGTTATGCTCCAAGGACTTACGTTCATTGGCTCTCAAGCTCGCGATCGAATTAGCGCAAGCAAAATTCTGTTTCCCCGTGCAAAACTCACTGCGGATCGTAGGGCAACGAGATCGATCCATCTCGATGGCTACAACAATTGGTCCAAGTTTTCAAAGAACGAACGGCGCAGTGAAACGCCAGAAACAATCTATCACATGCCGGCCGAAAAATCAGAGGCGATTTTTGGCCGGGGTGAATAGGCTAGCACTTTCAGGGAGATTGTAGACACCTAGTACTACAGCGCAGAGTCTCAGACGAAAAAGCCACGGATCACACGGAGAGAATGAAGAACAGGAGAACTGCAAAGTCAAAAAATAAAATGATTAGCCACAGAGATCACAGAGAACACCGAGGCTGAAACAAGGGGTTCTCTGTGCCCTCTGCCTCTTTCTCTGGCTTTGTGGCTCTGTGGCTAATTTCTCCTTTCTCTACGCTACTTTGCTGTCCTCCTGAGAATGAGAGAATGAACACCGAAACACGAGCAGCCCCGCTGTCTCGATTTTTAGTCCGTTTCCACCCACGCATTACCGCACCGATTAAGGGTTTGCCCCTTATCCAACTTACTAAATTTCAGAAACTCAAAAATCGACTTGCAATTGGACACCGCATTTCCTTATGTTGAATTATGCCCGTTATTGGGTGTGAAAGGAACAGAAATGGCATTTCTAACAACACTCGCGTTGTCTTTGATCTTCGTTACTGCCGCAGCAGCAAACGATGAACCTGTCGTCACAATCCCGCTCGACCAAATCTGGGCGCTGGATATGCCGGAGACTCGGGATATCAACAAATACGACTTTAGTCAGGACGACCCCCGTAGAAAAGGACGGGGCCCTCGTGCCGACGGCCGTGGCGTTCTTGGTCGACTACGAAGCGAGCTGCGGTTAAAGCCACCAAAGCACAACCCTCTACCAGCTTTTTTGCTTGGGCAGTCTGATCGGACGAGTTTGTATCAAATGCTGCGTCTGGCAGGTTCTACTGTCAACGAAAAGGACACGATTGTCCGTGCCCGCTTCGAGCAGATTAGTGATCGTTTCCTGACCCCACGGAGCGGCTATCGTTTTTCGTTATTTTTCTACTCGCACCCTAGCACCTACCATGTCGAGTTGGTCAAGGTCGAACGGCGTGGTTTGGAAATCAACATCCAGTACCGTTTTGCCCCTGGTTACTCAACAGAAAGTTCGGTCCATTGGGCATTGATTCCACTTGGCGAGCTGCCCGCCGGAGATTACCACGTCAACATCACCAAGCTCCCGATGGCGCAAAAGTTTCTGGACGCAGGGTTTCAACCGGTCAGTGAAGAGCAGACAAGGCGCATTGTGTGCCAGTCGCTCGATTTTCCTATTCGGTATATGCCAAAGAATGTGGGGGAGGTGCTTAAGGAAAAAGAAGCTCGTGAGGAAGCCGTGGTGATCCCGGTCTACAAAATCTGGGCCTTGGACATGCCGGGGACTCGTGACATGGACGAACTCATTCCCGCCCGTGAAAAGTCGGTTTCTGCGAGGCGGCGTTATTTGACGAAGCTTCGCAAAGCGTTGGCTCCCAAGCAGCCTGCTGAAAAGTCAGCTACCGGCTTTGCTACTGCTATCATTCCCGGACGGGTAACGCCATTGGAGATTGGTGCGATCCGTGAGGTGCTGCGGTTCAGTCGCCGCAGTAATTCAGTTCCCGTTACCGAAGAAGTGGGTATCGTCTTTTACTCGAATGCTTCTGCCTATCGTGTCGAAATTGGAAAGGTCGAACGTCGTGGCTTAGTCGTTGAGATTCGCTATCGTTTGGCTCCTTATCAATCGACTGGCCCCTCAAACAAGACATCGGTCGATCTCGCTTTGATTCCGCTTGGGAAATTGCCTGCAGGAGAGTACCGCGTCGAGATGACCCGGTCTCCGATGGCACAAAAGTATTTAGATGCCGGCCATAAGCCTGTCAGCGCCGAGCAGGCCAGCCGTTTTGTTTGCCAGCCATATACGTTCGAGGTTTGGAATCTCCCGAAGCCCGATCCGGGACTGAGCGAGGGAGCGATTGAGATTCCCCTCGATCAAATTTGGGCGTCTAACATGTCAGGCACCCGTGACATACAAAGCCTCGATTGGGAACAAATACCTCTACAAATGCGAATTCTTAGCACAGGGTCCTTGGAACTCTTGATTCGCCTTGAAAAGGATAGAGCAGAGCCTGGGTTTGCGGTCTCTGGTAAAGGGCAGGATGCACTGGTCGCAGCCCATAAAAAACTGCCTGATGGAGAGAGACCCTCCAACGTACTCCCTGCGGGAACGGAAATTTCAGTTGTTTATTTTTCTAATGGATTTACAGGTTCAATCGACCTACACCGTGCCGAGCGTCGAGGCAATATCATAGACATCCGTTATCGTTTTAACCCTAGTGGGACGGGCGCTTTATCCCAGAATTTCGCCTTGATCCCATTGGGCAAACTATCCACAGGAGAATATCACGTGAACATAATCGAGTCGCCGACCGAAATGCGGGGCCTTCCAGCTTCAATGCTAGTCCAGGCGCATCTCCGAGTTTGTCAGTCATTTTCTTTCTCGATTGTCGAGGCGATTGAAGAAGAGTGAGTATCCCTTTACTGTTTTTTTAAGAGGATTGAAACATGTCTGCTCCGATAAAAACGTTTGTTGCTTTCTGGTCGTTGAGTTTATGCCTTACCAGTGACCATGCTGCTGCCAGTACCATCACGATAGGATCTGACGGCATCAACTCGGCTGGCTTGCCACAACCCAATGGCACGACCCTCTTGACCGGTAGCGGGATTGCGATTGGGCAAGTGGAGCCTAGCAGGCCAGCAAAGATAGGAGTCGATGCGGCCAACGACCTAAACTCGACAGTCAATCCCACGGCTATTTTTCGGCAAGTCGGTTCTCCAACTGCAGCGGATTTAATCAACGCTGGTGTTGATCCTGCTCGTGATGCAAGACACGCCATGCAAGTGGCTGGCATTTTGATATCAACTGACCCTACCGCCAAGGGAGTGGCTACCGGAGCCTCCCTTCATTCTTCGGCTCACGCCACAGGCTCTACTAACCTAGGGACCGATGACGATCTAGCATTGATTGCCCTACAAAAGATTGCCACGATCAACGACAACGGTTTGCCGACGAACGACGATATCGACGATGTGCGTGCAATCAACCATAGTTGGGGGAAAATTAAGAAAGCAGCAGACATTCTTGATGGCAACGATCTGATCAATGCTGGGATAGATTGGTCTGCTCGTGAACATAATGTACTTCACATTATTTCTGGAGGAGATTCGATTACGAATTTACCTGTCCCGAAAGCGAATTTCAACGGCATCACTGTTGGAATGTCCGATAGGTTTAACAACACCGGAAAGTATCGAGAGGTTCACTTCCTCAATAAAATTACAGACTTGGACGGGGACCGCACCGCGATCGATCTGATTGCTCCAGGTTTTGATGTCCAGTCAACGCAACCAAATAATACTCTCTCTCCGGCAGTGCCGAACATGCCAATCAATGATCTAGTCGACGACGGCACCAGCTTCGCCGCCCCGCACGTTACGGGCACTGTTGCCTTGTTGCAGGAATACGGCGACGTGCAAATCGCGGCAGGCGCACCCAACTGGGGTGGTATGGTAACGACCGGCCCAGCACCCGGCCCAACACCCCGTCGCCACGAAGTGATGAAAGCTGTGCTGATGAACTCGGCGGACAAGATCAAGGATGATGGAAACTTCGTCCTTAATGGCAATACCATTCCGCAGGGAAAATTACTCGGCATGGATCGGACCGTGTTGAAGAAAAATGGCGACAATTGGTTCGACTCGGACGCCTACTACGATGTCGTAGAGGATGAACTTGATACTGACACGCCTCTTGACGAAGAAATGGGCGTAGGCCATCTCAACGCCAAGCGGGCGTTACAACAATTTCTTCCTGGCGAGCACGATTTCAATGGCACGGACGGATTTATTCCGCCCGTGGGGGATGTTCCGCTGATCGGCTGGGATTACGGAACCATTACTGGCACGAATTTCCCGTTCAACAAATACGTGCTGGATACGCCGCTAGTGGCAGGCAACTTTATTTCAATTACTCTTGCATGACCGCGAAGTTGAACTCACCATTGACGATGGATCTTTTGCCATCAATGACACTTTTGAAGACGGTGACTTGACCAACTTGGACCTCTACCTTATTCCCTCTGGAGAGACCAATATCGGGGAAGAAATCGCGATCTCTGAAAGTAGCGATTCCTCGGTGGAACACATGCTTGTCGAGATTCCCTTTGACGGCGACTACGATATTTGGGTCTTTCGGAACGAACAGTTTGCTCCCGCCCAGGACTACGGTCTAGCTTGGCAGTACGGCCTTGCCCCCGAACTCCCGACTCCGAATCCAACCGCCGACTTTAACGCCGATGGCGATGTCGACGCAGCCGACCTAGCCCAATGGCAAGGCGACTTTGGTATTAACGGCGATAGCGATGCCGACAACGATGGAGACACGGATGGAGCAGACTTTCTCGCTTGGCAGAGGAATTTTGGAGCGGGTGCTTTATCGGCTTCGACGGCTGTGCCGGAGCCAACTAGCCTGTTACTTTTGGTGCTTGGATTACCGCTGCTTGTCGGGCGACCAAAAAAATAGTTCAGCTTGACGCAAGACTTACGCGCGTACCAATTCCAGCAGCGCAAGCTCTGGCGGGCAGTTCCATCGCAGCGGCGTCTTGCCGGAGATGCCGCGAGAGACGTGCATCACTGTTTCGCTTTGTCGGAAAACGCCGCAGGCATAGCGGGTGCCGAAACGGCTAGGGCAGGCGATGGGGCCTAGTAGCGGGAATCGTATTTGTCCGCCGTGGGTGTGGCCGGCGAGGGCTAGGTTTGCGTTTTGCTCTTGTGCCCAGGCGAATTCGTCGGGGGTGTGCAGCAGCATTAGTCGCAACTGCTGGCTCAACTGCTCGGCGTTTTGCATCGGCGCAGTCGAAAGGTCGGCAGCTTGCGGTGACCATGGGCGTTCGTTGCCGGCTAGGATGACGGGGGTTCCGTTCCATTCGGCTTCGATCCAGCGCTCGCTGAGACAGATCAGCCCGAGGTCTTCGAGCAGCTTTTTCGTTTGGAGGGTGTCGATGTAATAATCGTGATTGCCGAGGATAAAATAGACGCCGTGCTTGGCTTGCAGCTTGCCGAGCGAATTGGCTAGCCACGGCCAGCACTTTTCGTTTTCGACGATGTCGCCAGTGATGGCAATCGCGTCGGGCTCAAGCCTGTTGACTTGCTCGGCAACAGCTTCAAACCAACGAGAGCCGATTTTCCCCGTCATGTGCAGGTCGCTGAGGTGCGCGATCTTGAGCCCCTCGTGGCTGGGGCTGAGTCGCGGGATCGCCAAACGTTTGCGGTCGAGGGAGAGTTGCAAGACTTGATTACCAGGAATTTTTGCCATGAGCTGGGGCGTGCCGGCTTGCAGCAGGTTTTCGCCAAGCTGTTCGCCAATATCTAGGCGATCTTGCTTCAAGTCGAGCAGCGTACGTGGGTTGTCATTGGCGTAGCGACGTAGGGTATTCACGATCAGAGAATAAATGCCCCATGCCACGCAGAAGAAAAAATAGCCTTGCACCCAGCGACCGTCTTTCCAATACATAGCTACTACGGGAGGCAAAACCAAGAAAGCTAACAAACAGAGCGACGTGAGCACATCGATCAGCTTGCGCGGCCCCGACCAGGCGTGCAGGCGGTTGACGGCATCGGTCCACAGATAGCCGTGCCCTAAGACTGCGGGCCCAAATACTGCGAGCCCAAATACTTCAAAAATGGGTAGACCAATCGAATAAACGAGCGACACGATTGATCCTTGAGGCGGGAAAAAATTATCAATAGTTATTTGACAATAGTCATTTGTCATTGAAAAACTAGGCTGACAAATGACGAATGAAAAATCACTAATGAAAAATTCAACTATTAAAAGTGTTTTGCCTCAGTTGAACGTGGAGTTTGATCACCGGAGACGATTTCTTCGACGGCACTGACCAATTGATCCAAACGGAATGGCTTGAACAGCACGCTACGCAGCCCTGCCTGACGTGCTTTGACGATCGCGTGACCGGGGTCGTAGCCGAAACCGGTCATCAACACGAGCGGCACATTCTGTGTGATTTCGTTCAACTTGCACTGGAGCTCGTAGCCGTTCATGTCGGGCAGACGGATGTCGGCGATGATCACGTCGTAACGAGATTCGGCGCCTAAGTTGCGAACCAACGAGCATGCGGCATTCGCGTCGTTGGCTGTCTCGACGATGCAGTGGTATCGTTCGAGCAGTTCATGAGCGGCAAGGCGAACCGTTTCGTCGGCATCCACTACCAAGATACGCTTGCCGGCCAGCGAGGGACGTGCTTCGGTCTCGTCGAGGTTGGTGCTGGCAACTGCTGGCGCCATACTTTGGCCGACTTTTTGGATTACTCGCTTGATATCTCGCGCGTTGCTGAGAATGCCCTGCAAACGCTCGACGACATCGGGGTCGTGGCCGATGTAGCGTTCCATCACCTTGACAGCGTCGTTGAGGATTTCGTCCACCGGCATCGCGACGGCGCTGTGAATCGCTTCGACACTAGCAGCGGCAGTGCTTGCTTTTTCTGCGACAAGCAACTCCAATGTATTCAATGCGACGGCGACATTGCGGGCAAAAATTTCGAGGAACTGCAAGTCGCTTTCCGAAAACGCGTTCGGCTCGGGGCTTTCTACATTGAACGTGCCTATCACTTGCTCGTGCAGCATCAACGGCACGGTCAACGAACTGCGTGCCCCTTCGGAGCCTTCGATGTAGAGCGGGTCTTCGGCAGTATGCTCGCAAACGTAGCTCTTGCCTGTTGCGGCAACGAAGCCTGTGGCACCGTTGCCCTCTTTTTCGGCGTACAACTTTCGATTGGCGGCTTGGGGGATGATGCCGACGCTCATGATCGGGATGAGCTCTCGGGTCTCTTGTTGCAACATGCGAATCTCAAGCACGTCTAGCTGCAAGACATCTTGCGTGCATTGTAGGATGTTCGACTTGAGCAGATCGATGCGTTCGTCAATCGAGAGATTGGCGATTTCGTCGGTTGTCAAGTCGGCCAGTTCTACGCCTGCTTGATGGATGGCGGCAAGTTTTTGCTGCTGCAAGACTTCTTCGCTGATGTCGCGGACGGTGACAACTAGCGTTTGCGGCGTGCCTTGTCCGACTTCGAGAACAGGTGCGGCGTGAATGCGGTAGTAGCGGTTGTCAGCACTGCGAAGAGTCGACGCACTGCCTTTGCGAGTGGATAGCGCCGTATGAAAGGGGCAAAAATCGGGGCCAATAATTTCGGGACTGCCGAGGACGCGATAAAAATTTTCGCCGACCACGTCGTCGCGACCACACCATGCGCAGAGTTTGCCATTGCCCCAGAGGATCGTGTTTTCGCTGTCGAGCATTACCACGCCGTCGGGTAGTTCTTGCAACAGACGGTCGTTGCGGACGAGTTGGGCAACATTCGTCGCGCCGACGAAATGGTCGGCATCGCAATAGATGGCAACGTAATCGTCGCGAGAAAGCTCCGAAACAACCCGCACCGGAGAACCCACCTCAACGACTTCGACATCGTCGCCCAAGTGTCCGCGGAGATCAATCAGGCTGTCGTGCGTACCGCCAAGGCAAAGCACCTTCGGCCTTGGCGACGAACATTCGGCATCGGGTGGATCATCGTTTGGCGACACGATCGATTTTGACACGGACTTTTCTTCCAAGTGTCAAGCTGGGGGGACGGCTGCTCTACGGAAGTGAAGGTACAAAACGTTGCTGTTCACTTGAGTATACGTGACGGAAGGGAAGGTAACAAGATTTATGTGAAGAGCAACAATGTCGAGGACCCTTTTTGGTTAGTCGCCATGTTAATGGTCGTGTGCGGACTCCACGAATTAGTAGTTTCCACTGCGATTCCGCTCGCAGCTATGGCAGAGTTGTTTGAGTGATCTCCGCAGATTATTCGGTCAAAATCGCTAAAACGCTACTCTGTGCCCTTGTTTTCTTGCAGAACCGACTCTGCCAGCACGAAAAATGAACTGCCCATTCGGTCTCTCACCGGGTACAATGCGAGATTCTCTCCTGTCCCTTGCCGTTCACTAGGTGAGCGAAAAGGAGACCCCCGCCGCACCAAACGACGTTTCGGTCCTCGCGACGCCGAACATAGCACGCCACAGAAAAAGAAAATCTTCCTCCCTATGAATCTTGCCAGCACGCCCATTTTGACCTCCCAGCTACGCAACGTTGCCATCATCGCCCACGTTGATCACGGTAAAACGACCCTCGTCGACCAGTTGCTCTACCAGTCGGGCCAATTTCGTGACGGCGAGCTGAACAAGCTGGCTGGCGGTCAGCATGGGTTAATCTTCGACTCGAACGACCTGGAACGCGAGCGCGGCATCACGATCTTCAGCAAGAACTGCGCCGTCCGCTACACCAGCCAAGCAGGCGACGACTACCGCATCAATCTGATCGATACGCCGGGCCATGCCGATTTTGGCGGCGAAGTCGAACGGGTACTTGGCATGGCGAGCGGCACGATCTTGATGGTCGACGCCTTCGAGGGGCCGATGCCGCAGACTCGGTTTGTGCTAGAAAAATCATTGCAGTACGGTCTGCGACCAATCGTGGTGATCAACAAGGTCGATCGACCTGATGCACGACCGTTGGAAGTCGTCGACGAAGTTTTTGACCTGCTTGTCGAACTCGACGCGCCGGACGATGTGCTGGAATTTCCGACGATCTTCGCCTCGGCCAAAGAGGGCTGGGCGACGCTCGATTTGAATAACCCAAGCGAGACGATGCTGCCCCTGTTCGAGACGATTTTGAGTTACGTCCCTTCGCCCGAGACGGGCCTCCAAGACAAGCCGCTGAGGCTGCAAATCACGACGCTCGACTACTCAGACTATGTTGGTCGAATCGCCATCGGTCGCGTTCGCGAAGGCGCGGTTCGTAAGCGCCAGCGGATCGCGGTGATCGACCACGAGGGAAAAGTATCGGAACGGCAAATCAGCCAAGTCCTAGCCTTCGACGGGCTCGGACGAGTCGAAGTCGAACAGGTCGAGTCGGGCGATCTGTGTGCTTTGGTCGGGCTCGAGCCGATTGAAATTGGCGATACAGTCTCCGACCCAAGTAACACTGAGCCGATGCCGCCGGTGTCGATCGACGAGCCGACGCTGCACATGACCTTTCGCGTCAGCGATGGCCCCAATGCTGGCCGCGATGGAAAGTTTGTCACGAGCCGGCAGATTTCGGAGCGCCTGCAAAAAGAACTGCGCTCGAATGTCGCCCTGCAAGTCGCCTCGGGAGAAACGCAGGAGCAATTTCGCGTCTCGGGGCGTGGCTTGATGCACTTGGGCATTTTGGTCGAAAACATGCGTCGCGAAGGGTTTGAGCTGTGCGTCGGCAAGCCCGAGGTGATCTATCGCGAAATCGACGGCGTGCAATGCGAGCCGATCGAAGAGCTAGTGATCGATTGCCCAGAAGAATGCCAAAGTGCCGTGATGGCGCTCGTCGGCGACCGCCGGGCGAATATGACGAAGCTCACACAGCGGCGCTCGTCGGGCGGAACGGCCTCAGTTGGGTTTGTGCATTTGGAATTCACGATCCCCTCGCGTTCGCTGATGGGGCTGCGGAGCCGGATGCTCAATGCTACGCAAGGCCAGGCAATCATGCATCACACGCTAATCGCCTACGAGCCGCTGCGTGGAACGGTTCCTCATCGGTCGTCAGGCGTACTGCTGGCTAACGAACCGGGGATGGTCACAGCTTATTCACTCGACGCACTTTACGATCGGGGCGAATTTTTCGTCCGTCCGGGCGATCAGGTCTACGAAGGCCAGATCGTAGGCGAGAACTGCCGCGCTGACGATATGGTGGTCAACGTGGTGAAGGGTAAAAAACTGACGAACATGCGTGCAGCGGGCAAAGATGATAACAGCCAAGTCCGTCCGGTGCGCGATATGTCGCTGGAGGCTTGCCTTGAGTACATCGAAGAGGACGAGCTGGTCGAAGTCACCCCCTCTGCGGTCCGTCTGCGGAAAATAATGCTCAAAGAGTCCGACCGCCGACGCGCCTCGCGACAAGCCAAGAACGCCTAAATCCGTTGCAACCGTCACAGCATGTCGGTAATTCGTCCGTTTGAATGGACTTCTACTCGCAAATACGGCACCGTACAAAAGTGCCGCCATTCGCAAGCTATGGTTTGAATACGTACCGAAAGTGCGTAAACAGATTTCTATCTACACTTGCGATTCTATTTCGAGGGCATCCGATGCAGACGCGATCAAAGCAAAATAGTCGAAAATTTCGTGTCCCGCGCGGCGTCTCGTTGGTCGAGTTCGTTGGCTGTTTTGTGGCGTTGGGCGGCGGAGTCGTCTTGGGCTCGATCTATCTGGGCGTTGATGTTCAGACGATGGCGGCCACGATTCTCGACAAAGCCGACATCGAAGTGCCGGCGATTTTGAACTCGCCCTCCGAAGCAAACGAGCCAGAAGCAACTCAGGAATCGCCTACCGGTGATGCACCTGAGGAATTGCCTGCCGAAGAAGCCCAGCCCTCCGGCGCTGCTGAATCGGTAGCTGGCCAAGAAATTGCAGAACCTAGCGATGAACCGGTTGCGAGCGGCGAAACCGCAAGCGATGAGGCAGAACTGATTGAATTGACCGAAGAAGAGAAACTTGCGGCTACGCAAGAATGCTGGTTGGAGCTGAATGCGTGTATTCAAGCCGAAGTGAGCGATCGTTCGAACTGGATGAAGGATTCGCAAAGCTGGCAATTGTTCGACTACTTGCTGCATCGTAACGAGGGCCATCAAAAAGTGGTCGACACGATCGAGCAACTTGATCATCACGGTGTCGACCCTCGCTTGCGTGCCTACATCAAGCAAGTTCTCGCTTGGCATCGCTCAGGTGCGAAGCTGTTCGACCGAGCGGCGCAATTGCTGACCGATGCGCCTGCTGGAAATCTCACTGGGCCGTTTGCCCAAAGCTGGCAAAGCGCCGCGACGCAGCATCGGATGGAAGAAAATCTCATCCTCAATAAACATGCAGCGGTCGCAAGCTATCTGGAGCATGTCAAAAAGACTTCCTCTGCCGCGCCTGAGAGCAATTAAATTACCACCCGCTGAAGCAGGCGGTAATTTAGTTTCTCTCTACGAGCTGGTTCGGGCACGGCGAAGGCCCTTAGTGGAGCGACCATGGTTGCCGTAGCCGGGACGCATATTCACCTAGTGCATTGTCACAGCTAAATGTTGGGATTAGCCGTTTGGGCGCTAGCCCCCGTTCA